>JASANA010008644.1:0-50585 GCA_030248095.1 Ptycholaimellus sp. GST1_10
GGCTGGCAGAGACAGGTCGGAGGGCTGCAGAGGAGGCCCTGCGCCAAGAGATGGAGGCGAGTCAGAGGGCGGAGGAGGCCCTGCGCCAGGAGCTGGAGGTGAGTCGGAGGGCGGAGGAGGCAGTGGCGGCAAGGGCGGCGGAGCAGCAACGCCTAACCGAGGAGCAGCAGCATCTGGCTGAGGAGCAACAGCGTCTGGCTGCGGAGGATTGGGAGGCTCGCTGGCAGGCGGCAGTGGACCAGACCCGGGCGGCGGAGGCGGCGGCCAAGGCAGAGTCCAGGAAGGCCGGAGCAGAGAAGGCCGTGCTCTTGCGGCGGCTGCTGGCTGGAGAGGATGCCCAGGCCGAGCTCCAGTCCCGCCTGCAAGCCCTGCAAGATGCGCAACGATCATCAACCACTCCAACACCCACCTCTCATTCACTTTCAATAACTAGACCTAAAGTCTTCTCCATTTCCTCAAAACATTGAACAGGGTGCTTGTGAATTGAGGTGGTGATCAAGGCAGGTGTGCAGAAGAGCGAGGCGGGTGTGAGCATCTGGGTGAGTAAAATGCCGAATATTCACACTAACCTGTTTACTCACTAATTTTTGTGCGCAGTGAAGGCTAATTTGTCCTGTCAACTAAAACTTCAGCGGCAAATGTCCTGGTCAGATTTCAGGCCCTGAATGAAGCAGTTTGTAAATTGGTGAGTTGCAGTTCTACGTGGGTGGAGGAGCAGGTGCTGTGTCGCTCACACTGGTGTCCGTCGGGCTCATAGCCTGGTTCTGCCACTGCCGGTTGGAGTCCGACCAGCATCAGCTTCTGGTTTCCCACCCTGATCAATTTCAGGCCATAAAGACCAAAGCTTGCAGGTCAACGCCACAGCCACTACGGGAGAGTGGACCTTCCTGGCCTCAACGCCCCACCGCCCAGCTCATCGCCAGCGTCGCCCTTCCTTGCCCACCATCCTCATCACCAGCCCAACGGTCCTTTTTTTATCGAATGCTCTATGGAAAATTTTGGGGAAATCTAATGTTTCACTTACTGCTTGGGAATTTGTGATGTTTCACTGTCTATGTGTAAAGCGGCAAGGCTGGTGATGCTTTGATAGGGCCAATGGACTATGATGCTTTGATAGGATGATGAAGGAGGAGAAGAGCTGGAGGTCCACGCGGATGTGCACCAGGCCCCGCCCGTGAAGGATGGAATTGAGGAGGCCGCCAAGGGGGTGGAGGAGTTCGAGACCGTCAAGGGGGAGGAGGAGGCCGTAAAGGTGGGGGAGGACGGCAAGAAGGAGGCTGAGATCCAGGAGGAGGAGCCTGCCAAGGCCGCCGGAGAGGTGGGGATCAGGCAGACGGTGGAGGAGGGCATCAAGAACCTGGAGGATGGCCTGGAGGAGGTCGGGAAGATCCTGGAAGAGCAGCCGAAGCCCGACCTGGTGGAGGAGGCGAAGCCCAATGAGGGCCTGGAGGAGGCGAAGCCCAGCGAGGGCCTGGAGGAGGCGAAGCCCGCCAAGGGCCTGGAGGTGAAGCCCGCCAAGGGCCTGGAGGAGGGCGGCAAGCACAAGAAGAAGAAGAACTTCCTGCGGTGCTGTAGGGAGCGAACGCCTAGCCAGATGGAGCTCTGCAAGGACGTCAAGCCCCCCTCCCGCTTTGACCACTCTGACTACTAGTTTTGCGCCCCTTTTTATCTTTGCAAGTCTCAGAATGTCTAGTCCCTTTTTGGGTTGTGTTTTTTTGATGCTGTTTTGATGCTGCATTTTGTTTTCATGGGGAATTGCGAAAAGAGCGTTGTCGAAATAATTGGATCAGCAAAATATTTCAAATCAGTCATAATAATGCGGATAATATGTGAAATGAGGTGGTCGCATAAATTGAGGTCTTGGTGGTGGCATTCTGTGCCAAGGTGGTCTGAGGTTTGCACGAGGTCTCATTCGCTGAAGACGGGGAAATGTAGTTGGTCACCTGGTTGCAATGTCCGGTGAAGCTGAAAATGAATAAAATCAAAACGGTTTGAGCATTCAAAGCACCTGAATTATCCAAAGCATGAGGGCAGGTCAAGAATTAGCCCTATGCTATAACATAGGGCGAAATTGACGAAAAATCTTGGGTCTTGAATTTTGATTCCAATGGCCTAAATCGATCCTTGCGGCTCAAACAATCCAAATACTCATTTTGTGCTTAAATTTTAAGTATTTGGAAATTTGACTTTTTCAAGATATTTGGCCAAATTTGTCCCAAGCTAAGGAAAAACTCAAAATTATGAGATTTTGAAATAATCTAAATTTAAGCACAAAAATGATATTTTTGGGTGTATTTGAGGCTAGAGGATCGACTTAGGCCATTGGAATCAAAATTCAAGACCCAAAATTTTTTCGTCAATTTCGCCCTATGTTATAGCATAGGGCTAGTTCTTGACCTGCCCTCATGCTTTGGATAATTTTTTATAAATTTAAACTGAAACCCAGCAATTTTTCTTGCTTAATACCTGCGTAAGGCTTAAAGTAGTTAGCTCACAAGAGGAAATTGAGTAATATTGTTTTCCTGAGGAGCAGGAAGTTTTTTGGTGCAAAAATTTTGCCTTACCTAAAGTGCCCTATGTTATAACATAGGGCATATCTAAAGTTGGGCACATAAATTGGAGCGAAGTCATAATAGGCCAGCAGTTTATCGGAGTAGAGGAGACATTTTCTAAACTAAAATTTCACGAGAAATTCAAAAATGCTAGTTTTGAGGCTGGCCTAAGTAGTTATGGCACAGAAAATCAGCAATTTTGAAAAAAATTAAAATTTGATATTTCGTGATTTTCATTTTGGATCAGATTTAGCATTTAAAAAGTTTTGAAAAATCTGTGGTTAAAAGGTGTCACTTAACACCTTAGATCTATAGGGTTGCCATACAGTTGGAATTTACGGATTTCATTGAGTATTGAGCTCGCTAGTTCCATTTTTGTGTCGCGGGTCTGAAAATCACAAATTTGAGCTACTGCGCCGACCTACCTTCAATCAATTAGCGATTGTGAGCCAACGGAGGCATTTTGAACGCTCCCATTCTAGGACATAGTATAAAATTAACCCCTTTTTCAGATTCAATCATAAAAATGGGGGGTCAAAAATTTTTGTGCCACCGTTTCTCAAACCTATCAAAAAGGCTGTCTTAAGTGTAAGAATGAATAAAGAGGTTTTTGTAGGCACTGGTTGTGAAGCCGGACCAGCTGATCAAGCGGCGAGGGAAGCTTGGCCTCATCAAAGTCAACGCTAGCTTCGATGAAGTCAAAGCATGGACGATGGAAAAACTCGCCACTGTTCCCATTTCTATTTTTTGTTTTGTTTCAGCTGGAAAGGCAGAATTGAAGGACACCAAAATCGGTGCTGCCACGGGCAAGCTCAAGCATTTCATCATTGAGCCCTTCCTTCCCCATAAGCAGGTAAGCTCAGAAAATTCCTTCATCTCATCTTGAGCTCAGTAAATCATGTTAGTTTATTCTTTGAAGAATAATGTAATTTGCTGTGACAGGAAGAGGAGTGCTACGTGTGCATCTACAGCAGCCGCTACTGCGACACCATCCTTTTCCACCACCAGGGCGGCGTGAACATTGGCGATGTGGATGCCAAGGCCGCACGACTGGACATTAAGGTCCATCCATCCTCTAATTCCTCCTCTTTTCTATATGAACACTGGCTTTAGGTGGGCAACAGTCTGGACCGAGACACGGTGAAAAGTCAGCTGCTTCTGGAGCTGGACGCCGACAAGCAGGAGTTCCCTCTTTTTAATAGTCATGAGAACCAAAGCGCCTATTTGCTTTCATGGTTTTGCAGCGTGGTCGCCGACTTTATCGAGGCTCTCTACAAGGCCTACGCCGAGCTCTTCTTCACCTACCTGGAGATCAACCCTCTTGGTTTGGGCCTAATTCTATGACTTCATTGATAATCAAAAATAGTTCACACTTCACATGAATGAGCACCTAATTAGGACATCACATGCTAAACTGGCTGCTGGCATTGCCGTTAGTATAAGGAGTAGCTTTGGAGGGTGATGTGAGTGGAGCAGGTTTGCAGTAGTGAAAGATGGGGGAGTGTACATGCTGGACCTGGCGGCGAAGTTGGACGCGACGGCGGAGTTCCTGTGCAAGGGCAAGTGGGGCGCATTCGCTCGCTTCCCCCCGCCTTTCGGACGAGATGCTCTGCCTGAGGTGCCCCCTTCTTCCACGCCCCTATTCAGTGCAGTCAAGAGGAAGGCTGCAGGAAGCCTACATCGCGGAGTTGGACGCCAAGAGTGGGGCAAGCCTGAAGCTGACGATCCTGAACCCGACGGGGCGGATCTGGACCATGGTGGCCGGTGGCGGAGCCTCCGTCATCTACAGGCAATTAATTATCTCCCCTCATCTCCCTAATCCCCATCCCTCTCTGGCTGTTGCAGCGACACCATCTGCGACCTGGGCGGAGCCACGGAGCTGGCCAACTACGGGGAGTACTCCGGCGCCCCCTCAGAGGTCCAGACCTACGAGTACGCCAAGACCCTCCTCCAGCTCATGACCAAAGGCAGCCCGCATCCCGACGGCAAAGTCCTCATCATCGGCGTTCCCTCTTCTTCCACCGCGCTCTGCTTGGATAGGAGTGGAATGCTTCTTGCAGGGGAGCATCGCGAACTTTACCAACGTGGCGGCCACATTCAAGGGCATCGTGCGAGCCCTGCAGGAGTTCCAGCTGAAGCTCCAGGAGCACTCCATCTCCATCTACGTTCGCCGCGGCGGCCCCAACTACCAGGTCTGAACATTCATCTCACCTCTTTTCCATCCCAGTGGAGGAGGAAGGGGGGCATTTGAGGAGGGCCTGCGGGTGATGAAGGAGGTGGGCGGGTCCCTTGGGGTGCCAGTGCACGTCTTTGGGCCGGAGACGCACATGACGGCGGTGGTGGGCATGGCCCTCGGCACCCGCCCCGTCCCTCCCGTCCCCGCCCATACACAGCAGACCACCGCCAGCTTCATGCTCGGCGGCTCCGCCCAGGTATCGAACAGATTCGCCCTCTTCAATCTTTTCATGGATTCCCATCGATATTTTAGCTAAAGATACAAATGAGAAAAGGAATGAGATAGGTCGCTTAGGCTTTTTGGCCGAAAACAAATCGGTGCTGGAAAGTCTGTTTCCAATTGCCTGGGGAGGTGCAAGAGATGAGGCTGTATCTAGACGCGCAGTAATCCACTTATTCCCACCTATGAGGCCGCTGGAGTGGCCCAGTCTCCGGAGCCAAAACGACCTAAGCTGGTACTCCAAAAACGCCGCTCACTTTCCCAAACACAAACCTCCTAAACAACATCCCAATACTAAACCAACCGTTCCTGTTCCGTGTGAAAAAGCTAATGGAGACTGGAGCGGAGTCAAGGAAATGCTCACTTTGAAGGCGCCGCATGGATTTCCACTAACGCCTAAAGTACGTCCATTTCTTTCCTTCTTTTTTTGTGCCTCCTGTCTTGGCGTCCTCAATGCGTTTGGCTGTTGTGTGAGAATAGACGAGAGGCATTTTTAAGCCGTCCATGCCAGCGATTGAAGTTTGTCCTCCTTTTTTTCACCTCCTGCATGGGTTTCTTACCGTTCCCACTTTCACTGCGCTGGAATTTCTTCTATCGCACTGTTTTTTACATTCCCTGTTCTCACCAATCGCATGTTTCTGTCACCAACTGCAAATTAGCTCTCTATTGAAGCATGGAAGCCATTTGTATTAGGAAGAGAATGATTGGTGAGAACAGTTGGAAATAGAGGTTGGAAAAGTTGCTGAGTGAGGATAAGTGGCGGTGCAGGCATCGCCGAGCGTCTCTCGCAAGGGCTCCAGCGCCAAGCTGAGCAGTCTGGGCGGGAATAGTCTGGCTGTCAACGGACACCACGCGGAGGCTCCCAAAATACCCTCCGGCAAGGATGCCATCCTCTTCAACCATCGCACCAAGGTCCCCATCCACATCAACACCTTTCCACAGATGTGAGAGCTTGGACCAATTACATGATTAACCTTTGATTGGTTGACAAAGAGGTGCAAAAGATAGGTGTGGATGCTGCAGGTGGTGGTATGGGGGCTGCAGTCGCGAGCGGTGCAGAGCATGCTGGACTTCGACTACGTGTGCGAGCGCAGCTCCCCCTCCGTCGTCGCCATGACCTATCCCATGACCGGTTCCGCCTCACGCCCATCCGCCCTCCCTCCTCACAGCCTCTTCCTCCATTCAGGCGACCACAAGCAGAAGTTCTACTGGGGCCAGAAGGAGATCCTCATCCCCGTCTACAAGGCCATCAAGGACGCCTTCGGCAAGCACCCGGAGGCCTCCGTCCTCGTCTCCTTCGCCAGCCTCCGCTCCGCCTACGAGTCCACCATGGAAACCATGCAGCACCCACAAGTACTTCAACACCGCCTCTGATTCCCCTTCCAATCTCTGCTTGCCAGGTACGCGCCATCGCCATCATTGCGGAGGGCATCCCGGAGAACCTCACGCGCCAGCTCATCCGCACCGCCGACGCCACCGGCATCACCATCATCGGTCGCTTCTTCTCATCGGCCCCTTCTTCTGATTGGAAGGATGAGGTGCTGAAGGGCCGGCGACGGTGGGTGGGATCAAGCCAGGCGCGCTGAAGATCGGCAACACAGGCGGCATGATGGACAACATTCTCTCCGCCAAGCTCTATCGACCCGGCAGGTCAGTCAGCTTTGCCAAATCCAGGCCATGCTGTAAGAGTGTGGCGATGACAGTGTGGCCTACGTGTCGCGCTCCGGAGGGATGTCGAACGAGCTGAACAACATCATCGGGCAGAACACGAACGGGGTCTACGAGGGCGTGGCCATCGGCGGCGACAGATACCCCGGCACCACCTTCATCGACCACCTACACCGCTACCAGGCCGACCCCAGCGTCAAGCTCATCGTCATGCTCGGCGAGGTGCACCAGTCTCCACCCACCACCCTCAGCCCTGCACTCAAGCGGGATTGAGGTGGGCGGGACGGAGGAGTACGCGGTGGTGGAGATGATCAAGACCAAGGTGCTCACCAAGCCCCTCATCGCCTGGTGCATCGGCACCTGCGCCAGCATGTTCACCTCCGAGGTCTGTTGTCCCTTTCTTTTGGATGGAGAGGGAATAGAGAGTGAGTTTGAGGTGCAATTCGGGCACGCGGGTGCCTGTGCCAACGCGGAGGCGGAGACGGCCGTGGCCAAAAACGAGGCTCTGCGCAACGCCGGCGTCCACGTGCCCAAATCATTCGACGAGCTGGGCGAACTCGTCCGTCGCGTCTACCAAGACCTCGTGGAAAAGGTCCCTCATGTCTTCGCTTTTCGCACCCAGTACTAGGATGTTTCAGGCTTATTTTATTCATTTTATTCATATTTTGTGGATAATCCGAGATGGAAATAGCATTTGTTGTTTAGGGTGAAATCGTGGAAGCTGAGGAGCGTCCGCCGCCGCCAGTGCCGATGGACTACGCCTGGGCGCGGGAGATTGGGCTGATCAGGAAACCGGCCTCGTTCATGACGAGCATCTGCGATGAGCGCGGCAACGAGCTGCACTACGGCGGCATGCCCATCACCCGCGTCTTCGAGGAGGAGCTGGGCATCGGCGGCGTCCTCGGCCTCCTCTGGTTCCAGCGCCGCCTGCCCAACTATGCCTGCAAGTTACCACTCTTCTTCCCAACGAGCATCTGCGATGAGCGCGGCAACGAGCTGCACTACGGCGGCATGCCCATCACCCGCGTCTTCGAGGAGGAGCTGGGCATCGGCGGCGTCCTCGGCCTCCTCTGGTTCCAGCGCCGCCTGCCCAACTATGCCTGCAAGTTACCACTCTTTCTTCCCAACGAGCATCTGCGATGAGCGCGGCAACGAGCTGCACTACGGCGGCATGCCCATCACCCGCGTCTTCGAGGAGGAGCTGGGCATCGGCGGCGTCCTCGGCCTCCTCTGGTTCCAGCGCCGCCTGCCCAACTATGCCTGCAAGTTACCACTCTTTCTTCCCAACGAGCATCTGCGATGAGCGCGGCAACGAGCTGCACTACGGCGGCATGCCCATCACCCGCGTCTTCGAGGAGGAGCTGGGCATCGGCGGCGTCCTCGGCCTCCTCTGGTTCCAGCGCCGCCTGCCCAACTATGCCTGCAAGTTACCACTCTTTCTTCCCAACGAGCATCTGCGATGAGCGCGGCAACGAGCTGCACTACGGCGGCATGCCCATCACCCGCGTCTTCGAGGAGGAGCTGGGCATCGGCGGCGTCCTCGGCCTCCTCTGGTTCCAGCGCCGCCTGCCCAACTATGCCTGCAAGTTACCACTCTTTCTTCCCAACGAGCATCTGCGATGAGCGCGGCAACGAGCTGCACTACGGCGGCATGCCCATCACCCGCGTCTTCGAGGAGGAGCTGGGCATCGGCGGCGTCCTCGGCCTCCTCTGGTTCCAGCGCCGCCTGCCCAACTATGCCTGCAAGTTACCACTCTTTCTTCCCTCATAGAAGATGAATGCGAGGGTGGTGAAGTAGTGAAGTAAGTGCTTCATGGGAAAGGCGTGATAGGAGTACTGGGCGACAGGTTCATCGAGATGTGTCTGATGGTGACGGCGGACCACGGACCGGCGGTCTCTGGGGCCCACAATGCCATCGTCTGCGCCCGCGCCGGCAAAGACCTCATCTCCAGTCTAGCCTCCGGACTCCTCACCATTGGTCTCCTGCCCAGCAGCCAAATTCGCTTCTTCAGCTTGGTGATTGAAGGCGATCGCTTCGGCGGTGCTCTGGACGCAGCAGCCAAACAGTTCAGCGAGGCGTTCGACGCCGGCCAGATCCCCATGGACTTTGTGAACTCCATGCGGAAGCAGGGCAAGCTCATCATGGGCATCGGCCACCGCGTCAAGAGCATCAACAACCCCGACATGCGCGTCAAGATTCTCAAGGCGCCCTCCCACTCGCACCATCTACGGCACTAACAGAGACTGCACTGCAGGACTACGTGAAGTCCCACTTCCCCTGCTGCCCGCTGCTGGACTACGCGCTGGAGGTGGAGGCCATCACCACCTCCAAGAAGCCCAACCTCATCCTCAACGTGGACGGCATCATCGGCGTCGTCTTCGTGGACCTGCTGCGAAACTCCGGCTGCTTTACTCCGTCCATATTCATTCTCAGCTCATGCTTTGAGAAGCTATTGGGGATACTTTGCGCAGGGAGGAGGCGACTGAGTACGTGGACATCGGGACGCTGAATGGACTTTTCGTGCTCGGACGCAGCATGGGCTTTATCGGGCACTACCTGGACCAGAAGAGACTGAAACAGGTGGCCCCATTTTATTCCTTTCTTACCCTCAGGTCTTGAGAAAGGGGAAGCTTGAATTATAGGGTCTGTACCGGCATCCTTGGGACGACATAACCTACGTCATGCCGGAGCTGGCCACAGACGCTCCCAACGCAAATTAGTAGAAGGCATTCCAGTAGCATTCTCTGCCCCTGCTTGCTGGTGTGATGGCGAAAAGTGATGCCAAGAATACTTTTTTTAACCGTTCGTCGTACCTGTTGTCGGCTTCAGTTTTTCAGCAGCTGTAGCAGATTTGGCCCTGTCGACGTGCAGTTCATTGCCGTTTTTTTTGTGGGAAGAATTTTATGGACACAGTCACAGAGCAGAAATCATATCCCCCCAATTTTAAACAAACGCTAAAAAATAAATCTAAAATCCGCGCAGTTTTCAAGCCTGAATAAGGACACTATTTTCCTAGCCTAGCTGCTTACATCAGGCTCAAAACATCTTTTTAGTGCGGCTATTTCTTAGCGCTCAATCTAACAGGTCCAGAAATCTGCAGATGGTGGTTAGTTTTGTTCCTTCAAATTTTTTCATTCACTAATTTTCACACCAATCTTTCTGCTTTACCCAACGCTGCTTAAAAATTGATAGTGATTATTCAAATAAACATCATCCAAAATAAGTTTCCCTATTCCAAACGCCTTGCAACTGCTCAAGTTGGAGATCAAAAACCTGATCCAGCTGGTAGTAACAGGAGCGCATGCGCTCGGCCGAGCATTCAACAGATCCCTCCAGCAGGAACTCAGAGGCATTATCCATTCCCTCCTCGAGCATTGTGGCAGAAAAGTGTGAGTACAGCCAGCAGACAAGCAGCTGCCCGGGAGGCAGCCAAGGCGGGGGACGCGGCGCCGGAGCAGAAGGCGTCCAGAATTCGCCAGGGCGCCTCCGCCAACGCCCGCTACGGCATCACTCTTGAGGTGCTTGCCGCACACCCACCAACTGGATAGTCTAAGAGGAGGAGAATGACAGGAGTCCATTAACATCCTGAATGTGCCGGAGAGTTTGGCGAAGGAAACGGTGGAGAAGCAGTACCAGCACCTGTTCGAGGCCAACGAGAAGGCCAAAGGCGGCACTCTATACCTTCAATCCAAGGTTTTCTGGCTTTCATTGCTAGCCATTCTCGTCAGTCAACTAAGGAGCAGCATTCACATAGCAGACTTTCATTTTTCGTTGATGGAAACAATTACTATAATTTTCCTGAAAATTGTTACCTACTGTACTGGAGTAGTAAAGAGTAATTGAGGTGTTTCGAGCCAAAGAACGTATCGATGCGGAGCTGCAGCTGAAGGAAGAGGCGAGCCAATCAGCGTCAGCCAAAAAACCTCCTTCTCCCCCTGAAAACCCACCGCCATGATTCTGCCGAAACTGCATGCTTCGTTTGCTATATAGTAAAGTCATCACAGCGCAGTGTTCGAGCCATTGTCATTGAAGTTTTTCTAAGGTTACCAGCCGATTTTTGCAGGTACGGCTGATATGACACTTTTTTCAAACTGGACTAATAAATTGAAATATTCACCACAAGTGAAATATAGTTTTATCACAAGGATGGAACAGTTAGCGGAAGTGTTGTCTGGGCTTCGTCTAAACGACGGTGTGAATGAGGAGGAAACGAAAAAGCGCATAAAGCAGGTGTCCACTGGAATTCAACTGCTGGGCAACTCTGCGCTTCTTGGTTTCTTTTATCCAACATTACGGTTTTTGATCAACTATCGCTTAATTAGAATTTGAACTGTGTACCCTTACCAAATAATAATTAACTCATATTTATTAAACTTGTTATGCTTGACCAAAATATTCTTTCTAAAACTAATTTATCGGCAAACAAAATTTTAGAGCGGAAGTCAGACAGTGAAGAATGGGCAGCCGCTGTCTGTCTGCTGCATCTGGCAAAACACAACGTGTCTGTTCAAGAAGCTGAGACACAGCTCGCACAGCTCCCTGCCACTTTCACACAGGCTCTCCTAACGGTCTATAAGGTTAACAGTCAAGTTATGCAGAACCACCTTAATCATTTTGGTCTGAAGGAGGACAAAGAGAAACTAAGGGGAGTGCTGGCTAGTGTAGGCTACCGCCCGCCACGTCTACTGCACCTCGATTGGCGTCTTCTTCTTGAGAAAAAGGTTCCCTTTTTGTCTTGCAATTCGGAGAGTGTTTGTCACCTTTGTCCATTTTCTGATAAAATTTCACTTAGGCTCGTCTACGGTCTTACGCTGTCAAATGAGTTTTAGGAGGAACAGCAGAGTGAACCGGTATTTCTGGTTACAATTACGGTGCAAGAAACAGATAAAGCTGACACGACAGAGATCTTATTCCAGTGTTCGCCGAATCAGTTCCAAGTAAGTTTAAGTCTATGCAATGCGTCATGAAACGTCTTGTCAATTTCTAGGACCTCCATTGGCGATTCAAAGAAGCTGCTAAAAGTGTGACTATTTGTAAGTGATATTTTTATTCATCAAGTGATATTCATCTAAGTGATATTTTTTGTCTGTCATTGACGCTTTCAGCCATCGAGAATCAGTTTTCGGTAGAAGCAATTTCATGACCCCTTTTTCACCTTGGTTCATTGGTTGCGAAAAGCTTAGCCTATCCTAAATTTTGATCCTCAAGTATACTTAACTACCTGCACAGACGTGAAGAAGTGAAGAGGAGAAATGCTGGCATAGAGAGCATGGCTTTGCATCTCAATGAGGCTCCTGGATGAATGTACGAGTGCGCAATCAAGCGGCAGTTTGGAGGAGCGGATAATTGACGGCTTTGGGGCTCATCAAATTGCACCAGCTCACACTCCTCTCGCCATTCCTGTTTGCATAAATGAGGTTTCCGCGACCCGCGTCGGGTGACGAAGGATGCGCCGCCATCTGCCCCTGCCCCCCTCCAACACCAGCCTTCCTACAACACCAGGGAAGGGGCGTCATCGCAGCGAGCCTCAATGGATACTGCTCTTGCCCCTCTTAGCCGACAGCAAATAGGCGTTCCCAGGGGATGCCTCTCTTTGGCTCCGGTTAAGCTGAGCCCCCCAGGCTCCAGTTCCTTTTCACCCCTCCCCCTCTCATATCGCATTTCCTAGCCCTGCGAATGGACAAGGCTCTCCCTGGCCAATGGCACCTTTTCCCTCCCAGGGATTGACGGGAGTTTTAGTCGCTTTGCGGAGATTTAGGCGCTGGTGTTGCTGGGAGAAAGGGCGAGGGTGGGAGTGAGGGGTGAGTGAGATGGTGAGAGAGGGGGTTGGGGACTGGGATGAGGGCGGACTAAGAGGTCTTTGAGGTAGTAGTAGGGGTAGGGGGGTCGGCTAGCGAGCTGCTGGTCTGGATGTTGACTCTTGCTTCGCGGAGAGGAGAGTAGGAGGAGAAGGTCCACTTCCCAATCCCTCCCACTACCCCAACTCCCACACTTGACCCTAAGCGCTTGTGTTCCCCACACCCGAGTTCAGCGTCAGCCCCACAACACCGCCCCCCCCGCTTTTTCCACCACTACTACGGCTCTGAGCTTGGAAGTAGGCGGAGAGGCTTCCACCCAGCCGAAGCTCGCTCACCCCCAGGGGAGCCCGCCAGGCAACGAACGGGGAGTGGAGGCTGAAGTAGGCGTGGGCCTTGTTTTGCGGCCTCTACTCATTGCCTTGCCTTCCGCAACAATGCCTCTCCACCACCCTCATTCCTTCCTGCTCTAGGCCACTTTTATCCGCCCATTGTAAAAACGCCCTTCCCCTTCTTCACGCTCTGGCCAGATTTCTGCAGCCAGCGGCAGTAAATCTTGGCCGATCCCATCCAGTGAAGCGAGCTGCCCTTTGCAACAGAAGTGGCGGAGGGGGATGAGATGAAAGGTCGGGGGGAGGCAGGGCGCGGAAGTGGGAGGGGGGGGGGCAGGAGGGACGTGGGAATGGTGCGTGCAGCGCTGAATGTCGCCATTCATTAGAGAGGGCGGGGAGGATGCAGAGAGGTCCCCCGATGCGGGAAATGGGATCTGGGATCTGCCAACACGCCCCCCCCTACCCCCTCTGCCCTCCTCACTCCGCTTGTTTACCACCAGGCATTCGGAAGTAAATAATCCTGGATAGAACGCGTCCCTTGATCCGTCTTTTGGCGCCATTTCTTTCCTCGCTCTTCTGAACTAGCAAGGCCGCATGCGCCCTCCCATCCGTCTTCATTACACGATGCAAATGACAGGGCTGGTAGGGTAGGGGGAATGCGTGGCTGGGAGGGAGGGAGTGTGGCGCGTGGAGTGTATGTGTAGGGTGTTGGGGAGAGTAGGAGCGCCAGATGCCGTCGCGTCTTTTTCAGCAAGCCCATCAGTCCATCCCCCCTTTTCTCCGCGCCGTCCAATTGAATGCTTTAAAGCGGCCTTTGCCGCCGCGGAGACATTTGGCCACCCCTCCTTCCCCCGCCTCAGCCCTCCTGCCCATTCGTCAAAGCAGCCCCTTCGCCACATATCCTCTTAGCACTCGCCCCCTCCAGGACTCAGTCGGCTGGGAAAGCAAAGGACGCTTATCGTCAGCCGCCTTGCTGGAGCTATCCATTTAGGTTTCACCCATCCTTCCCTGTCCCCACTATCTCCTGCTCAAAAAGATGGATCTACTCAGCTGGGAAGGCTCCATGCTTTTCTGGCCGTAAAGCTTGATCCCTCCATCCACCCATAAGTCAGCAAGCGGTCATTAATCGGCTCCATTTCACGACCTCGCAGTGCATATAAACTAGTCTACTCGATGAGAGTCTCTGACTGAGCTTCTTTTATAGCGGCTTGCCTAGAGCTAGGTGGAATGAGGGCAGTGTAAGCTGATAGGAAGACTGGCGAAGTGGCTGTGCGAGCTCTTTTACGGACATTGATTGCGGCGGGGTGGTAAAAGGGCTGCGGAGGATGGAGTAGTAGCCAGTGCCAGGCCAAGACAAAGCTTTCAGCGCTAATGGCCAGCGCCAACTCGATTTCCGACTCAGCAGCGTCTGCGGAGGGGGGACTGTAGTAGACGGAGAGTGGCGGTCGGGTGGCTGGGAGAAGAGGATTAGGCGCTGGAAGGAGGCGAGACTTGTGGCCGGAGGAGAAACCCACTCCCAACTAATGAGTCCCCCCGCCTTTCCACACCCCCCTTCCTCACACCCGTGTAGCTACTAGCTGTCCCCCTGGGGCCCCTAATTACACCGCACTATTTCATTCCACTGGGCGCGAGATGGCCCTCCACTAGGGCTTCTGGCCACTTGTAGCCATGAGTGTCCGTAGTAAATGTGAGCAGCATTCCCTTCCCAGCCTGCCTTTGTGAGGTGGTAGTAAAAAGAGGGGCTGAGGGATTCCGGTAGGAGGTCATGGAGTGCCTTCAGTCCACAAAGGCCACCAGTCTACATCCATTGTGCCATCCTCAAGGCTACTTCAGCCTCAGCTACCCCCTCCTATGGCCCCTTTTTAGTCCGTTACTCCATGGCCTCCTGCCCATTATGCCCTAGCTTTTTACTCCTCCACCCTCCCTGCTCTGTTTTCAACCCTCCCATGGTTGTTCATAGTGACTGGGGGAGCTAGAGAGCAAGGAAGGCGGTTCGAAAAGGGCTTTTATGACGGCCCATTATTATAATACGCCTTCTTTCACCTGGGTCCTCCCAGGCTGGCTCAGCTAAGGGGCCGGGTCTGGAATGAGCAGGGCGCCTGTTCACTCATCTCAGGTGTTTTTCTGGCGAGCCACAAAGGCTCCCAAGGTCGGCGGAAGGCGCCAAATGGCAGCAATCATCATCCGGGAGCGGGGATGGGTGAATGAGCCTGAAGTAGGGGGGCAAGTGTTGGCTGAAGGAGGCTAAATGAAGGGTTGAGGGGTTAAGAAGAGCAGCTGGTCATCGGGCGGGGTCGTCTCTCCGCGGCGCTTGGGGCCCAGCCTCAAAGGCCGCGCATTAGAAACGGAGGTCTTAGAAACGCTGCTAATTATTACCCACTAGACAGGGGCTCACAATGTCCACCGTTTCTTTTTGCCTCTGTCTTTGGCCGTACATTCCATGCGCTGTGAAATTGAAGCTTGAACCTAGCCGTGTTGTCTAGCAGGAGGGGAGCGGTGAGTGGTGGCTAATGAAGCCCTACCTCCTAACAGGCTTTGGGCCACAGGTTGATGGACATGTTGCACCTGCGCGGCTTGTCAAATAGATCACAGTTCCTATGTCTACCAGGCCACATCCTCCGTTTTGTTCCCCACCGGGGTCAAGCTCGGTCAGGCGAGCTCCCATGAACTGGCCTTAGAGTAGCCAATGCGGAGGCGGCTCTTTTTGTCACCCCCGGGGTCAGGAGTGTAGTAGTAGTGTAGGTGTAGGGAGGCAAAGGCTGGCTCCCAGCGGCGCCTTTTTCTATTCAGGGAGGCTTTTTTGAAAGAGGCCCCAGAGCCCCCTCCTCTCCCTCCTTACTCTCAGCAGCTTTTCTAAGGCAACATGGATCAAAAGGCCGCCTAAGCTCCGCGCTCTGAATGGAAAGGAAGTCTCTCCTGCCTACCCTCTTGCCTCTTCTCTCCCCTTTCCACCCTTCCATCCCACTTTCAGGTTCCAGGGCGCCATTTCCGGACCTGTAGTGTTGGTGGAGTGGCTCTTTGATGAAATTCACGGCAGTGGCGGGCGCGAAATGAGCCGCCATTTTGCTGGGGAAGGCCGCCGCTCCAGTCTCGTTCCGCCTAAATTATAGCCCCCACCATCAGCATCCAATGACCGCATCCCCCCTACACTCCCATTTCTCCTGGGACAAACGAGGTACGCGCCAGCGCCCCTTTGCCATTCATGCCGCCCTCCGCCAGGCAGATGCGACTTTCGCCCTCATTGCCTGACCCACAAACTACACCCATTCTCCTCCTTCAACCCTCCTGCAGGTTCTGTCGACCCATCATGCCTTCCAGCACCCATTTTCGCTGCGTTCATGGGCTGGCACAGGCTGAAGCATGAGCGGGGACAAATGACTTCTGGTGCAATGACTTTTGACAGGCGTGTCCTGGCAGGGGTGGCCAGGGCAAGTTGTAGATGGCGCCAAATCTGGCCCCACCCTTGTCAGCCTCAATCAAGGCCAGCTCTGCACCCACCCCCAACCTCAGTCACCATTTGCAGCGCCCTCCCCAACTCTGCCCTTTCTCCCAGCACCAGCCTCATTCAGGGCGTCCAAATCCAGTTGCTGCCTTTTTGCTCACTCCGAGGGACGCCCAAATGACTAAGGACAGGAGCGGGGCGAAGTTGGGGGGGCTGTTTAGTGAGGGGGCAGGGAGGGGTTGTGGTGGCGGGCAAATGCAATGATGTGCGGGTGGGCGGTGTTTTGGCAGGGAGGCAGTGGGGCGGATTTACGAGGCGCATCCCTGGCCAGGCCTAAGCCGATGGTCCTGGCGCCTTTTCCCGCGCCCCTCACCAAACCACTCCCCAATCCTCAATCGCCGGTCATGAGGAAGGAAGAGGTGCCCCCTCCTTTTGTACTGGCGCGCCCCTTTTACAGCCAGCCTTTGCCAGCACCATCTCTCTGCCATCGCACCCCTCTGCCCACTTTCCCAGCCCCATTTACGGCCTCACTCCCCTACTCACTCACCCTCATCGCTTCATTCCCCTCTCTTTATGCCCTCCGACACTACCGCCTGCTACTACGTTTTCTTACAATTACTCCCTTTCTTCCGCCCGTGAGCAAACAGGAAGAATTTGCTGGACGTTTTTTGCGCGCGAGAAAAAAAGGCCGAGGGCTTATTGTGCTATGTTTTGTGGGGTCTTGGCTGGCGTGGTGGAGACAGGCGGATTGGAAGAACGCTAGAGGAGTTCAAATAGAGGCCGCAGAGGCTTCCTGGATGGCACGTGGAGTGGGGCAGGAGGCCTTCCCTAAGTGGGCTAGCGGCCGTGCCCCAGTGTGCAGGCCTGTGACCACTCATTGAGCCCACTCACTGACGCTGATTGCACCCCGTCTCCTATTCCACGCTCCCCATTCAACTCTTACGCCTCTGCCCAGAGATTGAGTCGTCGTCCTTCCATTCTACTCATCCTCCCCTCCTCTTCTTCTCATCCCCTGCCAGAAGTTCAGGTTGCTCCAGAGGGCGGCCATTGTTCGCTTGGGGACTGAAAAGAGGCGCTGGGGTTTTTTGGAAGGGAAGGTGGGAGCCGGATATAGCCCAGCTCGAAGGTCGCAGCATAGGCCGGGCTCATGAGTGCGTGAAACTGAATCCAAAGCCCCCTTTCTTGTGGAGCGGCCAGTTTTTTGACCTGCTGAGCTTGGGGGAGGGCGGGAGGAGATGGGGGAAGAATGGGAGAAGAAGGGGGAGCGTCGACCTTGGGCAAGGGAACTGGGAGTAGAGGGAGGACTGCGGTGCATCCATTATTCTGGCGAGGCATTAGTCGCATCGCATCAACCCTGACCTCGCATCAGTGGCCAGGGCAGTGGCAGGGCAGAGGAGGAGTATAGGATGGGGGCGCTGTTGGGGGTGCCGAGTGTGGTGGCTGGGCGTTGATGAGGCGCGGGCGGCGATGCATCCGCCCTAGCCCCGCAGGGGTCCAGCCTCATTCATCATCTCCAGCCCGCTTCCGTTGCATCTCATCACTCCTCCACTACCATCTCCTCCTGCCTCCGCCAAGAGGCTGGAGTTGAAGGCCAGAGAGGGAGAAGGCGGCAGTCTTGGCCAGCGCCCATTAGCATGGCAATGGAAGGTGGAGGCTGTGTGTGCGGCTGAGGATGGGAGAGGAGGTGAGGCTGGAGCTAGCAGGAGGAGTGTTTGCGGAGGGCGTGGAGGGGTATTGGGAGGCGTTGCGTGTGCGGCGTCCTTCAGTGGCAGCGTCTGCGCTCCAGTCTGGCCAGGGCGAAGATCCTTGCCGCGCCTTTCCCATCCACTTACTCCCTCCCCCACCCAGCCCAGTCCACTTCACCCGCCTCTTTTTCCTACACTTCAACTGCCAGTTTTCCAGACTCCTTTTTGAAGCCCTGAAGAGGGCAGGGAGCAGAATCGAAAGGAAAGGGGAATTTTTAGCATCCTGATTGGAGACGGACAAAGAGTTTCTATTGATGGAGTCATTTAAATAATGAGGCTGAATGGGCGTAATTATAGGCAGGCCTAGTATTTTCCCGTGTGGCTGTGGTGAGTAGTGAGTAGTGGAGAAGGCGCTATTAGATGGAGCACATGTTGTGTTCGAAGTGGCAGTACCTAGCTCCGGCCACTTCCTGAGGCACTAGGAGTGGCTAAGGCTTCCTTAGGGAGGCAAGGAGGGCAAGATAGGGCGCATGCCGTGAGTCAGTATCTAATCAGCAGGCGCTAAGGGCTGTTGTGACGGGGTTGGAGGGCTGGGCTTGGAGGGCTGCTGTGAAGAGGGCGGAAGAGGCTTCATTTGGGAGGGTTTGGGTGAGGAGGTGCGGAGAGGGAATGTAATGCAATCAGTGGAGGGAGTAATGGCGTTCGGGTGGAGAGGATTGGCGCCTCTGGGCTCCACCCCGTCCTCTCTCACCCGGCTCTAAGGATATGCCAAGGGTCCTGGAGGGTGAAGGAAGGGCGAGGGCGGCTATTTATTTGTGGAGCATTGGGATGCATGAAGGGCCATGAGAGGAAGGCCTCTTCCACCTCCTTATTTACCCCACCCACCCCCCATCCACTAGTCGGGGGATAGGCGACCTTGGCTTAGCATCCAGCCGCTATGAGGGAGGCCGGTGGAAGTAGCTTAGTGCCTTGGAGGGGCACTAAGGCAGGCCCTTGTCACTGGAGGAGAGCAGTGGGGGTTGGCTGGAGCTGGCTGGGGCTGGGGGGTTGGCGGTAGTGCGGTCAATTTCAGGAGACAGCGGTGTGTCCAGCCAGGGGTCGGTGTGCTCAGACAGGGAGGGGAGGCAGCTCAATTGATTCGCCTGTCTCCACTGGCCTTCCATCCGCTAGTCCCCCCTGTCCGGCCAGGAGATTCCATTAAAATTCCCCGCCCCACTGTGTGTGAGAGTGGCGAGGGGAGAGAGGAGAGAGGCGGTCTGTGGCGGCTCTCATGGAGCGTGTCTGAGAGATGGATTAGGAGTCAGTGGGCTCCCTGAGACGCTCCACATCAGGCCTGTCCGCGCATTATTCCTCACCACGCATCCCCCATTACACAGACACCCCACCCCCTTCAGTCCTCCCAGCTCTCATCCGTGGCCTCTTCATCAATTCCTAATCCCTGTCTCGGATTGGACGCCCTGAAACAGCCATCCCCCCACCCTGCCCTGCTCTAGCCGGGAGGGAAGACAAGTTGGCGCTGTCGTAAAAGACGGCCCAGCGTCATCTATTTCCAGCCGGCCATGGGATGCACTCTGGATCAATAGGGAAGGGATATGGCCTGGATTTGCACTCCTTTATCACGGCTACACGCTGCCAGGCAGGGCGGACGGGGGCGCATTACTTTCAACGCCGACTCACTTTGTTTACTCCCGCCCTACCGCCGCCACCACCCCACGCCTTCCCGTCTCCCCTCTGCCCATTCAACCGTTCCTCCGCAGCCCCCCACCTTCCTTCGCTACCGACATCAACCCAGTTCAGCTCACTTTCCACCACCAACTGCCCCCCAAGTTTCAGTTGCCCAGAGTGTTAGGCGCGTTTTTATTTCCCATTTGACCCCATTTTATGGCGCCCGTCCATTGAAACCTCTGATTCTGCAGCGTGAGTAAAATAATATAGTAATTAGGCTTTGTTTGTGTAGATGAGCTGTGGAAGGCGTCCCTAGGTCTGCGCGGGACTATTTATTTAGCAGGGGTGAGTAATGGCTTTGGGGCATGCCCACTCAGGCGCTACTCAATCGCTACCACCACTGCGCCCTCCTTCCCCCACCCCTCAACGCGAGTCTCTATTGCAGTTGAGTCAACAGGCCTCTCTCTGTAGCCAGGCAGGAGGAGTGAAAAAAGGAGGCCGATTGTTGCTGGCAGGGTCGGACAACAAGCACCCCTCCTCCACTCCCCTGGGAGCAAGGCCACTACAGAGTGTCCCAGAGGGGGGCGGGCCATGCGGTGCCCACTCCAGAACAAGGCCTTCTATGGGCGTGAGTGGGCGCTGGCCAAGCTCGCCGCCTACCTCCATACTCGCCAGTCCGCCCCGTCCAAGCCCAGCGTCCCCGGCGTCCTCATCGTGGGCGGCCCCGGCTCCGGCAAGACGGCCCTCTGCTGCGAGCTCCTCTGGCCCACCCAGCGACCGCCTGCCCAGCCCGCCCTAGGCCATCGCACCCTAGCCCACTACTTCTGCCATCGCTTCCACCTCGACTCACTCACGCCCGGCTACTTCCTGGCCAGTCTGGCTGCCCAGATTCTGCAAGCCCCACAGCTGCCGCAGTTTCGCCGACGGTTGCAACTCTGCTTCTTGCCCCAGCTAAGCCTAGAAAGGAGTGTAGCTGGGTATTGCAGGTACGAAGAGGATTGCGAGCTGCGAGGCTGGCTGGAGGAGGATCGCATGAAAACTTCGCCCAGGGAAAGCCTCATTCACGGCATCCTAGAGCCACTGGCCGATCTGACGCCGCCGCCGGAACCACTGCTCCTCCTCATCGACTCCATCCACGAGGCGGCGGATGCCGGCGGCGGAGGAGAGAGTGGCCTGCTGGAGCTGGTGGGACTGCTGGCTCAGCGCCTGCCGCCCTGGGTCCTCCTGGTAGCCAGCAGTCGGCGCGGCTGCTCAGCCGTCAGCCAAAAGGTCGTCGGCTTCCGCAAGCTGACGCTGGACGACCTCCGTCGCTCCGCCGTCGTCAAGGACGTCCAGCAGTACATTCTGGCCCGCCTCGACACCGAGCCTAGTCTCAAGGTTCTTTTAATCTACCTGTCCCTCTTTCTTTTTCCAACATCGACAAGTGTGCTTATGATCCAGGCACAGCTGGACGCCGAGACAGCGGAGTTCCTGAATCAGCTGCACATCAAATCCGCCGGCTGCCTGCTCTACCTGGAGATGGTGCTGGACGGGGTCCGGGAGGGCCTCATCCGCCTCCGCGAGGTCCAGCACATGCCCTGCACCCTCAACGGCTTCTATCTCTGGCTCTGTCAGCGTCTGTTCGGGCGAGCAGGCTCCTTCGCCGCCGCCCGCCTCCTCCTCGACGTCATGCTGGCCGCCCGGGCCCCACTCCGCCTCCCCGAGCTGCTGGCGGTGGCCCTGGCCCGCCAGCCGGGCCTCAGCCGCCCCCTCCTCGTCGCCATCCTCAAGAGCCTGGACCAGCTGGTGCTGGAGTTCAAGGCCCAGCAGCCGCTTTCCCAGGACAAGTTCCTGCTGATCATCCACACCTCCTTCACGGAGTGGCTGCTGGACGTCAAGTACTCCACCAAGAAGTTCCTCTGCGACCCCGCCGACGGCCACGCCGCCCTGGCCCTCTGGTACGCCGGTCGAGGGCCCCAGCTGGGGCCGCTGGAGCTCCAGCTCTTCGCCTACCACCTCGCCCAGGCCCGCCACAAACTCTTCCCCAGCGCCAGTCAGGAGGACGCGGAGGATCTGGCCCCAGCCTTCCTGGTCCAGAGTGGAGCTCCTGTGGGAGACCTCGTCCTTGCAGCACCCTCACACGACCCCGAGACCACCCGTCTGCTCATTCACGCTGGGGCTGATTTCACGCGGCTGGCTGATGGTGCTGGCTCCTGGAGTCCCCGCAAGGCTGGTGGCCATTCGCCAGGGGGCTCTGATTCGTCAGCCCGCTCTGACAATGATCTGCTGGTCGACGACTGTCTTGATGCTCAAGGCTCTACTCATCTGCACAAGGTACACTTGCCTAGATACTCCTAACCTTGCAGTTGGGAGCGAAGGATTTGAATGCAGGCAGCGCGGGAGGGCCGTCACAGCAGTGTGGGTCGAATGCTGTCCAAGGGCGCCTACTGCGACGTGGAGGACGGGGAGGGCGAGACGCCCCTCTGCGCCGCCGCCCGCCTCGGACACACTCTCGTCCTGCTCCAACTGCTCGCCTCCGGTGCTGATCCCCACCGGTATGATCTCACTTCCTCACCTTCCTTCAAACCTCTCCCTCCCTCACCTTCCTCCTAACCTCTACCTCCTTCACCTTCTTTCAAAACTCCTCCCTCCCTCACCTTCCTTCAAACCTCTACTTCCTTCCTCTTCCTTCAAACCTCTCCCTCCCTCCCAATGGGGACCATGAGGTACGAGATGTCTTCATGGCACTGTGCCTATGTCCACTTCTACCAATGGAAATGTAATGTACAATTACATTTTCTCCTCAGCGGAACAAATGTTGTAGCTGCGATTGAGTCCTGTTTTCAAACAGCCTCTACGAGCAGAACCTAGCCTTAGGGCAAGGTTCCCCAGATGCATTAGCATGTGAACATATGATCACCTTCCTCAACAACGGATGAGTTTGAGATGCGGCGCAGAGGGCTGGTCACCGCTCCGCTGCGCTGCCTGGGGCGGGCAGCTGGAGTGCGTGGAGGCCCTGCTGTCGACGGGGGCCGAGGCGGACTTCACGGGGCCGGACAGGCGGAGTCCGCTGCGAGCAGCTGCCTGGGGCGGCCACGAGGAGGTGGTGCTGCGGCTGCTGGCCGCCGGGGCGGCGCCGGCGAAGACGGACGCGGAGGGGCGGACACCGCTGATGGCCGCCGCCTACATGGGCCAGGCGTCCGTCGTCTCCGCCCTCCTCGCCGCCGCCGCGGACCCCAACCACCAGGACCTGGAGGGCAGCACTGCCCTGGCCGTGGCCTCTGTTCGCTGCTTGTGTCTAGCAGAAGAAGGGTTGGGAGGAGACAGGTGGCATTGAAGGTCTGCTCCTCGCCTAATGGGGACCATGAGGTGGTGGCCCGCCTGCTGCTGGAGGGCGAGGCCAATCCGGACTCCCAGGACCGCTACGGACGCACCCCGCTCTACCTGGCCGCCATGGAAGGGCATCTGGAGATTGCACGACTCCTGCTTCAATTCCAAGCCGATGTTCACCTGCCTGACTCCCAGCAGAATACGCCGCTTCTCGCAGGTAGCAACAAGCTAAAGCTAAAAAGGTGTGGATAAAATATGTGCTTTTCAGCAGCAGCATCGGGACACGCGGAGATGGTGGAATTGCTGTTGGAGAAGGGCGCGACGGCGGATGCCATCGACGTGGATGGGCGAACGGTGCTCTCCATTGCTGCTATTCATGGATCCCCAGCTGTCCTTCGCATTCTGCTCAACAAAGGTCCAGCCCTAGCAAGCCACGTATTGGCCACTGTAAACTATTGCTCCTACAGAACTGGACGAAATGCACCGAGACCACAGCGGCTTTCTCCCGCTGCACCACGCGGCACAGGAAGGCCACGCCAAGGCCGTGGAACTGCTGGTGGAGCACAACGAGGCCGCCGTTTACGAGCGAGACCACGAGGGTCGGACTCCGCTCTTTCTAGCCGCCGAGGAAGGCCATCAGGTTCAACCAACATTCCCCCTTCACCCTTTTCTCCCAAACGAATTACGAAATTTTGCAGGAAGCAGTGGGAGCACTGCTGAGGCTTGGCAGCCCAGTTGATCAAGCCTCCATCGACGGACGAACAGCACTTCGCCAGGCGGCGGTGGGCGGGCACCGGGCCGTCTGCAAGGCCCTGATGGCCGCCGGCGCGGACTCCGAGGCGCGGGACGTGGACGGGGCCTCCATCCTCTTCAGCCTCGTCCTGGAGCAGGAGCTGGAGCTGGGCGAATTCTTCCTGGCCGCCGGCGTCCGCGTGAACGCCGCCGACGCCCACGGCCGCAGCCCCCTCTACGTCGCCGCCTGGCAGAACGACACCAAGGCCCTCCAGCTCCTGCTCAAGTACGGCGCGGACCTCGACCAGCCGGACGACGGCCGCCGCACCCCCCTCATGGCCGCCCTCTGGCAGTCCTGCTCCGCCGCCGTGGAGCTCCTGGTGCGCCGGAAGGCTGCCCTGGAGGCCGTCTGCGAGGACGGGGCCACCGCCCTCAGCATCGCCGCCCAGCTGGGCCAGGAGGCGGCCGTCGCGCTGCTCATCCGCGCCGGGGCCAACGTGGCTCACCGGGATGCTTATGGACGCACTGCCGCCGACGTGGCTGAGGCCGCGGGGAAGCAGCGCATCGCCAACATCCTCAGGGCCGCCGCCTCCGCCAGCCCCCGCCCCTACGCCACCGTGGACTCCAACCCCGCCTCCGCCTCCTCCTCCGGCTTCGCCAGCGCCATGGAGCACAGCCTGGAGTCGGCCGGCGCCCTGTCGCCGCTGCCCGAGGACAGCGTCCTCAATGCCGCCACCGCCAAGGCCTCGCCCCTCCTCCACCACGCCTTCCACACCAACCACTCCAGCACCTCCTCCAAGCAGTCCACGCTCAGCAGCTGCGGCAGCCCCGAGGAGGACTTCCGCGGCCAGCTCCTCCAGCGCTCACTTCCGAGGCCCGCCTCCATGCGCCTCTCCTGCTTCCTGCCCGACGATTTCGACCCCTACAAGGACCCCGGCACCTCCCCCCTCCACTCCACCTACGATGCTGCCCGCCGCCAGCGCACTCGCATTGCCACCAATCCGAAAGTTCGCAAACCCTCCACCACCAACCTACTCCTGCCCTCCTCTGCATCCTCCGCCTCCTCCCTGCGACAAGCCCCGCAGCCCTCTTCACAACCTCCCTCACACCCGCCCTCCCCTCTCCTCATCACCACTGCCACTATTCATGCCCACTCCTAGTCACACCCCGCAAACACACTCGCCTGCCCTTCCTTTCCTGCATCAATAGTGATATCATTCTTTCTTATGTGGCTAAATATTTATTTATGTATCCTACCAGTGCTATTTGTGCAATCTCGCGTCTAGCTTCTTGCTGCCAAGAATACAGTGAATTGACCTTCTGCGATGAGAGTTTAGAATTTTGTTACCTATCACAATCGAGCTCATGCTTTAGTTTCATCAATTTTGCTTAGTTTTATCTGTCAACTAAGCGTAAAGGAGTTTGATAACAAAAGCTTTCAACAAAAATATGCACCAAATATTTATGCACCACAAAATTTGGAAGAACATGTTGATTAAGACACGGTTTTTGAGAGGAGCACGAATGGAAGACCCATGGTTTTTTTGACCCCCCTTTTTTATGATAGGAATCAAAAGTACAATATGTGGGAAGTAAAATTCATAAATATACTTGGTGTCAAAACTCAATATTCATGGCAGGACAGCTCTGACAAGTTGGAGGTCGGAAAATTTGAGTTTTCGGCGATTTTTTTCATAAAACTCAAATTTCAGACCCATTTTAATGCTAAAGGTACCCATGTTGGGTATCGATCGATTTGTTTACATTAGCTGCACACGGCTGTGACAATAGTTTTTAAAGTTTTTATCAAAAAATTTTATTTTCTATCAAAAAACCAAATATATCGCATAAAATGAAATTTTGAAGATTCACGAAAACTTGACTTTTCTCAAAATTTTTTGGTTTAAAATCTGGTTTTTGACTTCGCCATCGTATTTCTCGCGAAATTGTGGTCCAGAAAATGTGTTCAAACTTGCCAATAAGGGGTGAGCCAAAAGAGATATAGACCCAAACATGACGAGAACCAGAAAAATGCCCTATGTTATAGCATAGGGCATTTTTGCTGATGTAAAATTTTGATGCTAAAAAACCTCTCGCTCTTCAGGAACACAGTACTGCTCAATTTCCTTTTGTGAGCTTATCAATGTAAGCCTTAGGCAGGTACTTGGCAAAAAAACTGCTGGGTTTTAGTTTAAATACATGAAAAATTATCCAAAGTGTACGGACAGGTCAAGAATTCGCCCTATGCTATAACATGGGGCAAAGTTGACCAAAAAAATTTTTGCCTTGAATTTTAATTCCAAGGCCCTGAATCGATGGTCTGGTCTCAAATACACCTAAAAATATCACTTTTATGCCTAATTTCATCATATTTTGAAATTAAGTGCTTCAATGTTTTTTGTTCAAATTGGTCCCAAATGAGGAAAACTACGAAGAGATCAGATTTCAAAATATGATGAATTTAGGCATAAAAGTGATATTTTTAGGTGTATTTGAGACCAGACCATAGATTCAGGGCCTTGGAATTAAAATTCAAGGCAAAAATTTTTTTGGTCAACTTTGCCCCATGTTATAGCATAGGGCGAATTCTTGACCTGTCCGTACACTTTGGATAATTTTTCATGTATTTAAACTAAAACCCAGCAGTTTTTTTGCCAAGTACCTGCCTAAGGCTTACATTGATAAGCTCACAAAAGGAAATTGAGCAGTACTGTGTTCCTGAAGAGCGAGAGGTTTTTTAGCATCAAAATTTTACATCAGCAAAAATGCCCTATGCTATAACATAGGGCATTTTTCTGGTTCTCGTCATGTTTGGGTCTATATCTCTTTTGGCTCACCCCTTATTGGCAAGTTTGAACACATTTTCTGGACCACAATTTCGCGAGAAATACGATGGCGAAGTCAAAAACCAGATTTTAAACCAAAAAATTTTGAGAAAAGTCAAGTTTTCGTGAATCTTCAAAATTTCATTTTATGCGATATATTTGGTTTTTTGATAGAAAATAAAATTTTTTGATAAAAACTTTAAAAACTATTGTCACAGCCGTGTGCAGCTAATGTAAACAAATCGATCGATACCCAACATGGGTACCTTTAGCATTAAAATGGGTCTGAAATTTGAGTTTTATGAAAAAAATCGCCGAAAACTCAAATTTTCCGACCTCCAACTTGTCAGAGCTGTCCTGCCATGAATATTGAGTTTTGACACCAAGTATATTTATGAATTTTACTTCCCACATATTGTACTTTTGATTCCTATCATAAAAAAGGGGGGTCAAAAAACCATGGGTCTCGGCCCTTTGGCCCTTCGTGCTCTTCTCGCAAAACGCCTCTTAAAGAAGAAAAGTAAACATCCAATTATTGCGTGGCCTAAGCCCGCCTGCCGTGGAGGGTATACTAGGCAGAGCTCCATTGGCCAGTGCCCGCTTATACCCTGAAGACACGTTATAAATGAAGCATACCAAAAATAAGCAAAGAAAGGTGCACAAGAGAAAGGGAAAAGTGAGTGTGGCCTATTGAAACATGAAGATCAGAAGAGCTTTCGAAAACCAGTCCGGTTTTTATTTGCATTTCTTCCACCTTCCCTTCACCGCCTTGCTCCAACCTTCCACTCGGAAAGATGGCGGCTGCGCAACTGCTCAATCTAGCCCTACGTCTAGGCTCAGCCGCGGCATCAGAGCCGGCTGTGGCTCGAACAAGCCGCGGCGATGTCCACGGCCTCCAGATGCCCAACGGCGTCACTGCCTTCCTCGGCATCCCCTTTGCCCAACCGCCCGTCGGAGCTCTTCGCTTCCAGGTCTTTTTTCCTATTCTTTGACTGTCGACATTCTGTCTGTTTCTTCTAGCGTCCCCAGCCGCTGCGTCGTTTCCCGGGAGGCAGGCTTGAGGCTGTAAAAACGCCGCCGGCTTGTATGCAGGCGGACAATGACCTCTTTGGGATGGGGCCCGAGGAAGTGGATGAGGACTGTCTCTACCTCAACATCCTCACTCCCACGGTTTCCTTTCACTTCTTTGCCGAGGCATGAATGGGTGAGGCTTGAGGTGAGCGCCTGGGCTCGCCTGCCAGTCATGGTCTTCATTCACGGCGGCGGCTACATTGGCGGCGACGCCAGCCACAGCCTCGACCTGGAAGGCATCGCCAGGAACCTCGTCACCAGGGGCATCGTCTTCGTCTCCATCCAGTACCGACTCGGCGTCTTCGGTTCACGCCCTCTTTTCTCTCCTACACTTCAGCCTCCAACCTGCGCCGCCCTTGAGGCTTCTTCACAACCTTGGCCAGCAATAGCCCAGCCAACAACGCCCTTTTCGACCAGCTGGAAGCCCTTCGTTGGGTGCGGGAGGAGATCGGAGCCTTCGGCGGGAATCCGGGCCAGGTGACGCTGTTTGGGGAGTCCGCCGGCGCCTTCTCCACCTCACTCCACACCCTTTCACCCCTATCTCAAGGTCCTCCTCCCTCTCCCATATCTCAGCTGCTGAAGCAGCAGGGGCTTCTGCAGGGCTCATCCAGCGGGCCATCCTTCAAAGCGGCACCGCCCTAAGCCCGATGGCCGTAGATGGGACGCTGAAGCAACCGAGCACCTTTGCTCAGAGCTCCAGAAACGTGGCCCCAGCTTTCACTCTGGGCCTGTTGCCTGAGGCAATCCTTGCACAGGTGTCGTTGGCCAGCGGCTGTGTGAGCTCAGAGGAGTGGCAGCGGGGCGAGTACGGAGACCTGCTCAGCTGTCTCCGCCAACTGCCTGCCCGGGAGCTGCTGGAGCTGGCAGAGGAGGTGCGGAGGACCAGCCAGATCCATGCAGGAGGTGAGCTGGCTGTAATTTGGAGGCCGTCCAGCCGACAGAGGTCTGCTGCGCTTGGGCGCCGATGGTGGACGGGCCCGGGGGCTTCCTGCCCGACTGGCCGGCCAACTTGGCAGCCCAGGCCGGAGGCCGCCGCCTTCCCCTTCTCCTGGGCACCAACCGGGACGAGTGGCTGCTCTTCAGCCTTCGTTGCCCATCCTCCTCCAAGCCAGCTCAGGCCAGCCTCCTGGCTTTGCAGTCGGGCTCTTCCCATTGGCGGCCATGGGCGAGGAGTTCTGGCAGGGCCTGCTGGGACAGGTCGCCAGTGGGCAGAATTTTGGCCGTCAAGCCCCAGATGTCAGGCGTCTTTTTGCGTGCCTTTTCTCCCAATGCAGACAAAAGGGTGTCAAACAAATTCCTGCTTCAGATTGGCCTATGCCAACCGCCAGGACTCCGCTCTGGAGCCCATTGACTGGCTGCACCTCACCACGGATGTTGGAGGAATGAGGGAAAATGGGAAGAAGAAGGCTTGGAAGGATTGCAGCAGCAAAGTGGCCAGTCCATGTTTGCGGGGACTGCGCAGACGGCAGAGTATTGGAGGCGCAGTGGGCGCGGCCCGGTCTACCTCTACTCCTACGACCACTTCAGCGACCTGGACCCATTCATGCCCGAGGATGCCAAGGGTTGGCTTCAGCCATGCAATTGAATGAACAGGGATGTGGCCAATCTCAGGAGTCATGCATGCGGCAGAGTTGTTCTACCTGGCCCCGTCCAACTCCACGCTGCAGTGGATGACGGCGGAGGACAGAAGCGTCAGCGACTACTTCGGCACTCTTTGGAGCAACTTTGCCAAAACTGGGTCCACAGCTTCGACTCAGTGAAAAAGCCATCTTATCCTTCTTCTCATTTGAGAGACCCAAATCAGCCGGCAGCCTTGGAGGTGTCTTGGCTACCAGTGCCCGTGAACGGCCCGAAGGCCTTTCTTCGCATCAAAAAGCCATTAGAGATGATCATCTCTGAGGTTCTCCTTCCTGTCCCAACTCTACTGAAAGCAGAAGAGGCTACTGCTTGCAGAGCTACGAAATGATAGCCGACAGGCTCTGGAACACACTCATCCCCAGCATCACCGGGCCTAGCAATCACCTGGTGGACACCAGATCTGCTCTGGGTTGTTCCCTCAACACCTCAGCCACAGAGCAGAAAAGCAGCAGTTTTGCAGCACTGAGCACAAGGATCTGTAGCCTGAGTGTTGAGAATGAAGCCGGCATGACAATCACTGGCACCTACTTCACTCCACCTCCTTATCGCCAGTTCCAGACTGCTTCTATGCCTCAAGCATCCGCTCAGAGTCTCATCACCAGTATTTCACCCTCATTGCTTCACCCATTCTTATGTTGGTGAGAGAAATTTAGCTAGCTCAGAGAAAAGTCCATAAAACAGTAGTAATGTGAAAAGTGAAGTAAACTGGTTTTTAGGTGGCTGGATATTCTTGAAAGGGAGCAGTGGAGGACAATGGCAGTGTATGGCGTATGGCCAAATTTGCAGCCCTGCCATACGCATTCGCTGCATTCGTACACAATTTCCTTATTTCAGGGAAGGTTGCACTGATCACTCATTGCAGAAACGCCTGCACAGCATCTCCAGTGCAACTTCCTAGACAGCTCTGGCATATGCCTTTGATCGCTCACCAAGGAATTCTGAAAGGACTGTGAAGTGCACTATTCGATGACGTAGGGGCAGATGAATGATATGGGCCGCGAGAACTCGTTCTTGCGGCGACTTCCCTTCCCTCGCCCCCCCTCCATCTCTTTCTAACACCCCTATTCACTCTTCTTCTTTTCTACGGCCTGCTGAAGGAAAGAACGAGTCAAATGTTTATGTTGCAAAGCTCTGCAGAAGAAATGCACAGCTTTTTGGCAGCAGTTGAGTGATTGTTTGGATGCCTACTCCATCAGCATGGACGGTGTCCCCACCAACTTCCCCAGCTTCAGCCCCAACATGGCCACGCTGCACAACTCCAGCAACACTGTCTGGACGACCGACTACTTCATCACCAGCTGCTTTCCTTTGGCCTTCTTCACCTCTCCTCCTACCTGCACAGTGTGCACAGAAGGAGGCAGAGTTGAAAGGCATCGGACTAGCGGAAAACCTTCCTTTGTTACCCCTGCGGGGCAAAGAAGCAGGCTTTTGCTAATCTGCCAGTTCGCGACTGCAAGGACCAATCTCTGCTGGACGCAAGCAACTAAACCAAGGAACCCTTTTGGTTCAACTGCCTCCTGCCCTGCTAGCAACTGGCTAGCGCCACCCTCTTCACATCGGAAGAGGACAACCTGCAATCCTTTCGGACTGGAAAGCTTTTTCGACAGTCTGCTGCTGCTGCTATGCGAGCACAAGCTGCATCACACTGCCAGCTCTGAGCTTTCACCCTGCATTGTCCGACTGACCTATTGCCAACTTGGCGATTGGCAGATTGCATTTCAGGAAGACGGAATCTCTCCTTTGCTGACCAGTAGGTGCAAAGTGAAAATTCCGTTTGCTTTCACCCCTGTCTCAGAAATGCTGTTGAGGCATTCTGAGATTGGGAATCCACAGCCCTGCCTTGCTTCACGTATCGTCCTACCAGGCAGACTAGGCTGCCACAAGGCTACCCCATCCATGCGGAGCCCAGCGGGAGGGAATAGCTGCCCTCAAGCCCCTCACCATTCCTGCTTCCACTGGAGTCCTGCCTCCATTCGCGGAAATCCCCTGGTGACATGCACTGGCCAGTTTCTTCACCAGACCCTACGTTGCGACGGCATTAGGGAAGGACAGGGGAATCCCAGAGCTCTATCTCAATGGACTTATCTCTGGGATCTTCGTACCAGTCTCGAGCGAGCTGGCGCAAAAGCAGAAGAAGGGAAGCCCCTCAGCAGCTCAAGAGAGAAGATTTCGTCAATGGTGATTGTCAACACATCCAGGACCAACAGAACGAGGCCCTTTGTCTGCACCACTTCATCAGCCTATTCGTCAAGAGCCAAAAGCGGCAGCTTCATCCTCTCCTGGAGCAGCAAGCCCAGATTGGCAGCTGCCTGTTCAAGGCCGCACACGACAAGACACCACCTCCTTGCCCCCTTTCCAACCTTCCGCTTTTTACACACCCCTCACCCTCCCCTCTCTCCTTCTCCCTTATTCTCCCCGCAACACACACGCCCCCTCACCCCCCGTTTCCTCTCCACACCCCGTTCCCTCTGAAACTCATCTGAGCACCACCCATCCCTATCCCTCCTTCCAGTGAGCAGAAGCAGAGAGCTTGGCTGCAACCCTGGCGACATTACACCCCCGTTGCATCTGCCACTCAGGCTCCCACTTCATCTCACTCACATCTTCCTGCTATGACAACCTCCCTTAGTAGCAACCTTACATCTCCCTTTATCCCTTCTTATCCTTCTAGGAGTATAGCGCTGTTGCGTTTTATCTATTCCACAGCCCATCTTACCACTCCTCTCCCCCTTTTCGCATTTATCCTCCACTCTAGTATCCCCTAAGCACCTCTGACTGAGCTGACTTATAATCCATCTGGAGCTGATTCTGGACTGAGGCAGTTCAAGTCTACTTTTGCAAGAAAGGATGACTGGGCCACTCTCCAGAACGGTCTCCCTGCAGCAAGCAAGCAAGCAGTTCTCTAGAAATTATGCATTAGTGGTTTCGATGAGACTCCTTGCAAGCACCAGTTCAAGCGACGAGCCTGGTGGAGAAGAATAAGAACGCCAACAATCACTCCATGCAATGCAACTCAGATGGGCAGACAAAAGTTAGAATGAAAAATAACAATTAGTCTGCCTAGTTTGCGCTTGCATCACAGCAGCGGATGCGGAAACGAACAGAGGAACTGAACGCAATGAAAAGACAGGAGTAAGACAGGCTCAGTGTCAGTATAGCTGCCTCTCATAATAGTCCCTCCCCCCTCTTATTCCCCCCTGTTTCCTTTCTGTTCCTTTCCTACTTCCTTCACACCTCCCTTCCTGCCACAATTTCTCCTTTTAGCACTGGTGAGTAGGACCGGAGTTTGGAGATGCCGGCAAGCTGTTGCCTCAGCAGCAGCTGTCCTTTCTGCACTACTGCGCCATCTGCTGTGACAATGAGCTCCAACTTCACCTGCTCTCGCTGCGGCAGTACCAACACACCCGCTGTGCCCATCAGCTGCCGGACCTGCCACCAGAGCTTCTGCTTCCCATGCACCATGGGCCCGCTGGAGGCCAGCATCAACCCGGAGGACCTCCGCTTCCTACCCAACCTCTGCCAGTACCTTCTCAACAACTTCAAGGAGGGCTACTTCTGCCAGGCGTGCTTCGAGAGCCAGAACAGAGATGGCATGTCCATCCTCCTCCAACTCATCTCTCAGGGCGTCTTCCACCCCGACAACCTCCAACCACTGCTGGACGGAATCCGAGAAGATTTGGTGGGAGTGAGGGAGATGCTGGAGCGGATGATCTGGAACTTCTATTCCGCTGCCTGCCAGAAGATGAACTATGGTCCCTACTTCCCGGCCCCACAGCCAGCTCCACGCCTCCCAGTACCCATGGACTCCTCCATCCAAGACCCGCCTCTCCAGGACCTCCTCCCCCCTACTCCTTTGGCCCCGCAACCTCCTACGCGCTACACCAGTGCTCAGGAGTGGGAGGGAGACAGTAGAAGCCAGACGCAGTCCATCAGCAGCCACTGGGACAAGGATATCGCCAGCACCTACAAGAATGCCATCGATCGCCTCAACTCGTGTGGCTATCAGGTGAATGCTATGGACCTACTCATCAGGAACCTCAGCCCCTCCCATCCCAGAGCTGCAGAGTACGAGATGGAGTGTGCCTTCAAGATACGGGAGAGAGAGGAGCTCAAGGAAGAGGCAGACCAACTGGGCAAACTGTGCTATTCTGTCACCTTGGAGCAACTCCTCAGCACCATTCTCCCAGACCCCACCACACCCCCTCCTACAGTCTCTCACTCCTTCTCCTTCAACAGCACTCAACGGCCCGCGGGAGGACAGGAGGAGCACCAATTCAATAAACAGACCCCCACCCAATCACCGCATCTGACCCCCGCCCAACCGCCTCAGGTGCCACCCACCGCCCAAATTCCGCCCATCCAGACACAGCCAAGCCTCAACGCCTCAGTCTCCGGACCCTTAGCCAACATGAACGATCTCCGCGACAGCCTTCCTCCTCTAGCGGGCGCGCCAGCTGCCGCGCAAGATGGATCAGCTGCCAGCCTGATACCGGAGCGGGAAAATTGTCCCTCAGCGGGGGCCACAGCGCCCACAGCCGGACCCACAGTGCCCACCCAGACGGCCGTGGGGTCCATGCGGGGGTCAGTCCAGCCCACGTTCTCCTGGCCCCCTCAAGGTGGAGAAAGCCATCGCTCACTCAACCAGGAAACTGGACACTTCTGTCGGCCACTGAGCCACAGTCAGCGGCCACCACAGTGCGGACCCATGCTGCCACAGCGCAGACTCATGCCGCAGGGACATGCACGAGACCCCTTCGTGCCCATCAGACCTGCTTCCCGCAATCAAGCACCCCAGCCACCGCCTCCAAGGCCGGCGCTGAATGACATGGTGATGGACAGATATCGCTCTGACGTCACTGGAAGTCAGCTCCAGTTCCCCAAGCATGACCATACTGGCATCCCACAGGACTTCTACTGGACCGGGGACCGCCCCAAACTGGCCCCTGGAGAGCTGCCAGACTCGCTGGAGGTCATGGCTGACCATCGCAGATCCGTCACCTCTCCGACCCCCCGCGTCCATCGCCAGCATGGCGCTGCCGGCTGGGAACCATCCAATGTCCAGGAGCGGGACCCAATCCCAGCCCAACTGGCACCCCCGCTCCCAGCCAGCCTCCCAGAACCTCGTCCGGAGCCCATCACTCGTCCGAGCAGAAAGACAAGCAGGGAGGAGGCAAAAGAGCTGGAGAGAAGCGTGCTCATCAAGTTTGCCCACTCCGCCCCCCAAACCCAGCAAGGGCACGTGGACAGCGGAGTCTACAGAGCCACCTCTCAACTGCCGACTTACCCAGCGCAGCTACAGCCAGAGCAGTGGCTCTACAACCCGCACTCACAGCAGCCGCCGCCGATGTGGCTGCCAGCTCAACCGGGCCAACAGCTGCCGCATCAGCGACCGCCGCCGCAAGGGCCATCGCTGCCACTGCAAGGGCAGCAGCCGCTGCCTCCTCAGCCACAAGGGCTGCCTCCGCAGTCACAAGGACTGCCTCACCAGGCGCAAGGACCACCACCTCAAACTCAGGAGCCCCGACACCACTACTACCGGGCGGACCGAGCAAGCACAGTGCCCCCCTTGCATGTGCATCCAGCTGCCTCCGCCATCAACGAGCAAGGCCAAATCGTCAGAGCCCTGACTCAGCTCAGGCAACTCTTTGCCAGAGAGCAACTGCGTTCAACGAGGCCCCAGCTGGAAGTGCCCAAGTTCAGTGGGAACCCCCTCAAATACCATCTCTGGCACAATCTCTGGACCAACTACATGGACTCTGCCGCCTACACGCTGGTGGAGAGGATGGTCTCATTGGTGGAGGCCCTCTCCGGGGAACCGGCCAGGCTCACCGAGATGTATGGCGCTGATCCCGCCAACTACAACCTCATCATGCAGAGCCTGGACCACGACTACAACAACCCCTCTCTCCTCATCTCCCGCGCCCAGGAGGAGATCCAGGAACTCCCCAAGGTGTCCAACGAGAACCTGAAGCCGTTCACCGACACGCTCAAGGCCAAATACTACTTCCTGAGGGAGCAGTGTGGCTTCCCCGACAACGGGCTGCAGCACCTGGCCAAGGGCATCTTCTACAAGCTCCCGCCCAACCTCCGCAACCGCGTCGTCAACAAGCTCCCCAGCTTGCAGGCCCACCAGATCACCATCAATCACCTCATCCCCATCCTGATCCAGGAAGCGGAGAAACTGAGGAAGAGGGACCTGCTGCTGGGAGAGTACAAGATTCCCAAGTCAGCGTCCTCCCCCGACAAGGACAAGAAGAAGCAAGCTTCAGCTACTCAGCGCTACGTCTCCCTGATGGCAGGGACTGACCAGGAGGACTGGGAACCAAGACTGGAGCCGAGGGGGGACAGATGCGCATTCTGCCTCGGCAACCACAAGGACGAGAACTGCAAGGCCTACAAGACCGCGGAGGAGAGAAAGGAGCAGATTGCCAAGTACAACCGCTGCTACAAGTGCCTCAAGAAGGGGCACATGTCCGACCAGTGCAGCACTCACAGCTCCTGCCGTGAGTGTCACAGCGATTCTCACCACACTGCCCTCTGCTACCATCTCTACGGCGTCTGCCGTCGCTCGCAAGAAAGGCAGGAGGAGAAGCAGGGTGGATGTAGTAAGGAATACGGATCGCGTGACAGGAAGGGGAGCAGAGAAAGGAAAGACTCCGGCTTCCGAGAGATGCCAGAGAAGGGAGACGGGTGCCAGAGGCGCAACTCCTACTCCTCCTCCTCTTCCCCCTACCACCACCAGTCAAGGAGCCCTGGATGCTCCTTCCGACAAGGCTCACAACCAAGGTCTTGTACTCCCAGTGCTGGAGGACGAGGCCAGTCAGCTTCTCCATCCCACTGGGAGCAAACACGGAGTCGCGAAGGAGGAGAGAAGAGGGAAGGAAGGAGCTGGAGCAGAGGAAGCCAGTCGGGAACCCTGTCCACTCACTGTCCCACGCCGGGACCCAATAGCTCCCGCTCCAGAGACAGATGCAGTGGGAGCAGAGAGAAGCATCTGATGGCCATGACAGCATCCATCGGGGAGGTGAAGGAGAATGTGCCAGTGATGCTGACGTTCGAGGCGCAGATCAGCTCAGACCACGAGGACATCTCCGCCCCTGCCCAGTGTCTCCTGGACACGGGCTCCCAGATCACCGCCGTTACCCACGAAATCACCACCTTCCTTGGCCTCAGATCGCTAGGCAAGAGCCTCATCAGTACTGGAGTCTTCGGCCAGACGAGCTGCCGGAAGATGGCCATGGATCAAGTTGCCCTCAACCTGACCACCAGCAACAGCTTCAGCTTCCCCGTGGAGGCCTGGGTGGTGTAGGACGAGGTCTGCCCTCCGGTCTGGCTCTCCCCGGCCCTTCCCCTCGCTCTCTGGGATGAGGTCAATGACCAACATCCAGACCTCCTGAACCTGCCGCCGAGAGAGGAGGAGGAGAGCTTCAAGGTCGACATCCTCCTCAGGGTCGACATCACCTCCTCCCTCCTCGCCAGCACCCTTGCTCGGAACTCTCTCATCCTCCCCTCACTCTGCATCCTTCACACTCACATCGGCAAACTGTTGATGGGAGTAGCAGAGTCTTCATTGCCTCCAGTGAGTGGAGCGCGGAGAAGGCGAGTGACAGCCCTGATGAACTCATCCATCATCCATGAGCTCCAGAACTACCACATGCTGGAGAGAGAAGGCATCTCCGAGGAAGAGCTCATGACGACGGTGCAGGAGGAAGCACTGGGCAGATTCAGGGCACTCATCAAGAAGGGACCGGAGTGCTACATGGCCCCCTTTCCCTTCACACAGCCCTTCCCCAGCGACGCAAGCCTCGGCTTCAACCACGCCTACAAGCGACTGCAGTCCGCCTACCAAACGTTGGAGAGAAAGGGCCTCACGAAGATGTTCCATGAGGCCATCATGGGACAGGTGGAGGCCGGTTACTCAGAGCTGGTCATCAATGCCGAGGGCACGGAGGTCCGTGGGAAGACCTTCTACCTGCCCTGCTTCCCCGTCATCAAAACCTCTTCCCTCCACACCAAGTGCTGCCCCATCCTGGACCCCACCACAAAGGTGCGTCCAGACCTCTCCTTCAACGATCTACTGGAAACGGGCCCTCAGCTGCTCAAATCCCTCATTGGCATTGTCCTTCACAGCCGCTTCTCCGAGATAATCATCTTCGGAGACTTGGAGAAGGCCTTCCTGCAGATTGATCTGACCCCAGATCATCGCGACCTCACCTGCTTCCTCTGGCTCGTCGACTGCAGACGTCCTCCCAGCAGGGACAACGTCCACGTCTTCCGCTTGAAGAGGGTTGGCTTTGGCTTCAAGTCCAGCCCCGCCATCCTCCAGGTCATCATCGACACTCACCTGGCCAACTATGACTCTCCCCTGGCGGAGGAGATCAAGTCCCTCACCTATGTCGACAACGTCGCATTCACGGCCGCCACCTGGGAGGAAGCGATGAGGAAGAAGAAGGAAGTGAAGGAGATGTTCGAGGAAGCGGGAATGAATCTGCGGGAGTTCACCTCCAACTCCCCCGAGTTCAACAAGAAGCTGTGGTCCAACGAGAAAGGAAAGATGGAAGGGCAGAAGATGCTGGGAGTGGTGTATGACATGGAGAAGGACATGCTGGGAGTGGCCCGACTGGAGAAGAAGCCCACCTTTCCCCCCACCAAGCGCCTCATCCTCTCCCACTACACCTCCCACTTCGACCCCTTCGCCCTCATGGCCCCCGTCCTCCTACAAATCAAACTCCTCTTCCACGACGTCGCCCTGGCCAACTATGACTGGGACACGCCCATTACCAGGGAAGAGTTCATGGAGCAATGGGAGGACTGCGTGGAGGACTTGGCTGGAATCCCGACCATCTCCTTAGCGAGGAGAGCCACCTTCACCGGTGCCGACACCATCACCTTGCTCGGCTTCTCGGATGCCAGCAACCATGGGCCCACGGCTTTGGCATCTACAGCCACACCTACACAAACCAGGAGGCCAGGTGGTGGTCCTCTACGATGGCCAGGGCCACCGCAAGGAGAAGACTCAGGGAGCCCTCTGCACCCTCCTCTTTGCCAAGGCCTCCCCCAACCCCGTCAAGTTGGAAGACATGCCGAAGACAGAGCTGCTGGCCTTGGAGAAGGCCGCCAAGGCCCTCAAAACCATCTGCAACGAGCTCCCTCCAGACATCCGGGTCTGTGAGATGCGGCTGTACACGGACTCCATGATCGCCCTCCAGCAATGCCACAACAGCAAGGGGCCCACGATCTACACCAAGAATCGGATCACCAAGATCCGAGAGCTCCAGGCAGAGCTGGGCTTCTCCATCCATCATGTCTCTACCAACCAGAACCCAGCAGACATGGCATCCAGAGGCCTGTCCATTGAAGACATGAAGGAGCCTGAGAACTTCAACCTCTGGTTCCATGGACCCAGCTGGGTGCAAGGCAAGGCACAGGAGTTCCCCTCCTACCACCATCCGAGCGCAGTGTACATCGTGGAGCTGACGGATTGCCACAAAACCTCCACCACTGGACCCCAGATGCACTGCATGATCCAGACGATGAGGAAGGTTCTGACGAGAGCGAAGAGGAAGTTCCTGTGCCAACATCCAGTCCCCAGAGGCCCAATCACGGCAGCGGAGAGAGAAGCCACCGAGGAGCCCTGGGTGCGCCATCTGCAGCAACGCTGTTTCAAGGATGTCCTCAAGGCCCTCGAGAACCCGGAGACGAATGCGCTGGGCCACGTCATCCAGCTCATCTGCAACCTTGACCTACAGCTCTCTGACACTGGTCTTATTCGCTGTGGAGCAAGGCTGGAGCGGATGACACTGCCCTTGGACGCCAAACACCCACTCCTTCTGCCCAACAAACACCCCTTCACCATCCTCCTCATCCTCCACTACCACAAACTGGTGGGGCACATGAAGACAAAGTCCACGCTAGCCATGATGCATCAGCGCTACTGGATAACGTCTGGAGCAAGGAGAGTAAGAGCTGCGCTGAACTTCTGCACCACCTGCCGCTGCGTGGAGGCAATGCCCTTTGCGGCCCCTCAATTCCACTCCTACCCTGCCATCCGCTTTGAGAAGAGGAGCATCATGAAGAACATGGCCATGGACCTCAAGGGACCCTACTACATCCTCTACGAGACTGGCAAGACGAAGAAGAAGAAGAAGGAGAAAGGGTCCAACGAGGTGACCGAGGTACAGGACTACCGCCTGGGCAAGGCCTACGTCCTTGTCTATACCTGTCAAGTAACCAGAGGAGTCGGCCTGGCTCTGCTACACCACATCGATGGACCTACCGTCCTTGGAGCCATCTGCACCCTCACCGGACGCTTTGGCTACCCACACAAGGTCTACTGCGACAACGGCTCCCAGCTTGTCTGGGCCACCCTCTCCCTCTCTGACTACACTGACATCAACCTGAGCCAGCAGGACGTGGACGTCCTGGAAGCCTACTTCCCTCTTCGCGGCACCACACTCCGCACCATTCCCCCCTACCATCCAGCCTCCTCAGGATTGGTGGAGAGAACAGTGGGAATGGTCAGCAAGGTGCTGGCCAAGATGAAGGCGGAGAACCAGGAGCAGACGATCAAGTTCTTTGACCTGCAGCCCATGCTCCAGAAGGTTGAGGCCATCCTCAACTGCCATCCGCTCTTCACCTATGGGGAAGAACCTCAAGTCCTCACCCCCGCCCACTTCCTCTACCCCAACTTGGAGCTTGTCCTTCCTCCAGCCCCCGCCAAAACCTACACAGACAAGGAGTACAAACCCACATGCCTCCTCAGCATCTATCAACACCGAGAACAGCTCTTGGATTGGGTCTGGAAAGTGTACATTGAGGAGTTGAAGAACATGCTGATCGCGGAGCAAAGGCACTACTTCAAACCCCGCCGCAACGAATCCACCCGCCCTCCAATGGAGGGAGAACTGGTGTGGATATACACCTTCACCTCCAATCGGCCACACCTCCCCGGATGCATCGTTGGCTTCCTCCACACCTACGCCCAGATCAAAGAAAGAGAGACCCCTCATGGCCAAGGTCCTCATCAACAAGCGCATGAAAGGCGGGAAAACAAAGCCGACTATCCTCAACCGCCACATCCACTCCCTCATTCCCCTCCTCTACGAACCCCGGCCCAAACCCTTCCACCTTCCCCCCTCCCCGGAGGATAGCGATGCACCCGAGCAAGAGGACGAGGAAGACAAAGGCAAGGAAGAAGACTCCAAGGAGGGAGTGGAGCTGAAGAAGAAGGCAAAGTGGGATGACGAATCCATCTATGACATGGAAGAAGAGGCACAACTCCACATCTATGATGAACCTCCAAACCCCAACGAGGAACCGGAGGACATCATGGAAGGATCAGGTGGAGAGGAGGAGGTGCCTGTGTGGGAGGAAACATCTGAAACAGCCTCTGAAGTGGCCGTGGATGACAATCTTCCCCCACCCCCCATCCGTGGCATCCTCAAACGCTCCTCCGCCACCAGAAACCTCTCCTCAGGCAAGAAGCACCAGAAAGAAGCTCCGGCTAGTCCTCTACGCCGCTCAACTCGCAAGAAGAAACTCCGCTTCAGCCACCTCCAAGAAGCCTACCTTGCAGGAGAACCATCAGAAGAATTCACCAACACTCGACCTACCTGCCCTCCCAAGAACACCGCTGAGCTCCTGGCCCTCCAATGCACTTGCGACAACCCTCCCGAGTTCAAAGGAAATGCGGAACTTGCAATGAGGCGACACCACATGCTGCTCGCCTGCTATGCAAGGGAGGACGAGGTGGAAGAGGCCTGCGAGAGGGAGATGCAGTGGCAACTGGACAACGAAGCGACGTTGGACATGGAGGATGATCGTGGCCGCAAGCAGTGGATTCACCTGGACTCAGCCGATCCGGACTCCTTCCTCATCCCACGACAACGTGGACGAAAGCCCCCAGCTCCCTATGCCACCCACAAAAAATGGAACAAGGAGAAAAGGACGAGATTGCCAGGCAAGCTGCCCTGGATGATGCTGATGCTGGTGACAGCAATGCTTTGCCCCATTGCGGCCTCTCTGCCCACCGAGCCTCAGACCCTGTCAGGCCAGAGCAAGGGCGGAGCTGAGGAGAAAGATGGCTTCACCCTCCACTACCCCGGCTATCGCCCCTCCAAAGGAAAATGACAGCACAAGGCTGACCCCTTCATGCCATCGTCCTCTACTCAACCTCCAAGCCCTCCCAAACCACCTCCTCTCACAGCAGAGCAGATTCGTCAATGCCTCCGGGAGGGAAGGAAACACCAGAGAGATCTGGAAGTGCTGCCACCGACAAACGTCCACTTCCAGCTCTGCCCTCAACACCACAACGGAGGACGCCCCTTCATCCTTCCAGCCTACACCCACGACTGCTCTGTCTACACTCAGCCTCTGCCACGCACCTACCACACAGTGGACCTCTATCTTCCAAAACCCTCAGGACCCAGCATCCCTGCCGCTCGATGCATGCTGAAGATCCTCACCACCACCACGAGGAATGACATCGTCACCCACTTCCTCAACTGGGGTCTCACGAATCAAGTGGAATGGAAGCCAGTGCCTGAGTGAAGAAGTACCATGGAGTGGAACTGGTGAAGCTGGATGACAAGGTCTACTCTACGAACCAGGAGGAGGTGTACGGATGGCCCTGCTGCTTCAAGACCTTCTACTACTACACCACCAATCTCATCGTCCATGAAGGATCAGTCTACGCCTCCAACCGAGCACTAACATCCAATCTTGGAGGCTTGGAAGGCTGTGACATGGACAAGGAGAGCTGCGTGCAGGACACATACACCATCGTCTGGGACGATGAACCTGTCTTCTCCTACTGCCCCTTCTCCCACTACGGCTCCTACAGTGGAGACATCATGGGAGACCACATCCGCATCGCCAAGCTCTCCACCTCCTTCTCCACCTACAGCCCACCTCCCGACTTCCCTTACAACAAGCCAGGGCTGGACTGTCTGCCTGCCGACGTGCTTCTCTCCCACGAGGGAGGAGTGCTTCGCATCAACTACAAGCGGAAGAAGAAGGTGGAGTACCCAAAACCCTGAGGAAAATCCAGCGTTCCTCGTCGCCGCCCACCCACTACATCCGCACAAGGCCGAGACTGGAAGGAATTGGAGGAGTGGAGACGGATGCAGAGACAGCAAGAGAAGCGATCTGTCTCCACCCCCCATCCCATCCATCGCTATCCACCCCCCCGCCCTCCCCCAACCCTCTCCTCAGATCCAGAAGGCAGGAGCGAGACCGTGGTGGACCAACCAAGGAGCTCCCCTTGGGACCTAGACAAGGACGCCAGGACCGCCCTCATACACAACCGCCTTCGCCGCATAGAAGACTGGGTGAATCTTCATGATCCAGGCAAAGCAAAGCTGCATTACATCGTGGATGAACTGACGGACATCATGGGCCAGCTGGACATGAAGGATGAGCATTGCATGTGCCTCATTGAGGAGCACCAGTACCAACTGCTCAAGCAGATCTTCCACATGAACCCCACCAATGGCCTCCATGCCCTCACCGGCTGCCAGGACCTGGCTGCGGAAGTACGAGGCTCGGCAATCTACGTCTCCCAGTGCATCAAGGTGGAGGTGGCTACCATCTTTCCCTTCCATCAGCTCAAGGGAGAAGACAAATGCTATGCCTTCATGCCCGTCAAACTCCACTCCAGAGAAGTCCTCTTCTTGCCAGACGGAGTCGGAGTGGACCTGGTCCACCACAGCCCACTCATCGACTGCAACCTGGTGACCCAGTTCCAGTTCGTCGGCCCCATCTCCAAGAAAGACACCGCCGCCTTCCTTCAGCAGTTCACCCACGGCACCTTCACTACCTACCTCCAAACACCCTTCCACCAACACCTCATTCCCAACATCACCTACGACTCCCCCGTACTCTTCAATGCCCGCCTCATGCCTCCATTCTCCGCCCTTGCCGCCTACTCATCCAACATACCCGTGTTCGAGCGCAAGCTCACCGGCCTCATCAACTACACCAGTCACTTCTCCATGGATCCCAGTGGAGTAGTACAGGGCATCAAAGCCTATGGACACGCAGTGGGAGGAGTGATAGGAGCGATCTCAGATGGTGCGCAGGGCCTAGCCAAGACAACCTGGCATGGCATCGACAACCTCGGCACCTCCGTCGTCAAGCCCATCGTCACCATCGTCGGCATCATCCTCGCCCTCATCGCCATCGTCGCCGTCATCGTCCTCGTCATCTGGGCCTCCCAGTACATGAACTGGGGAAGAAAGGCGAAGGAGAAGGTGGATGAAGTTGGCCGACAACTGCGTACTTCAGCGGCGGAGCGGCTTCCCGCCTGGATGCCTTGGACGGGAACTGCTCCAGTGGAGGTGATGCGAGAAATGATGATGCCAATGATGGAGCTTCCACGCTCTCTCTCTGAGTGCTCTGTCACTTTGGATGCAGGACAAGGAATCGCCTACTACCTCGATGGCTCCACCAAAAACCTCACTCCTAGCATCCTGGCGGAGAACTCCCGATGAGGAAGCCGAGCGGGAAGTGAAGTGAGAGGAGGAGGCCGAGCTTGACGCTACAACTCCAGCGTCTCTTGGCACCTGCCCAACGAGAATGAGCGCCAGCTGCGCCAAAGCGAGAGAGCCAGCCAGTGCCGCTCCCTCTCCCACACATCCTCCTTCAACTAGCCACCCCCATCATACTCTCTCTCTTGTACCCCTCAGCAGAAACTAACACTCCCCCCTTCTTATCAGTCTTTGAGATGTGATCTGGAGCGATGGAAGATCTGCCCTACTGATGAATGCAGCTTCAAAGGCCGCAGGAGGCTGTGAAGTGCACTATTCGATGACGTAGGGGCAGATGAACGATATGGGCCGTGAGAACTCGTTCTTGCGGCAACTTCCCTTCCCTCGCCCCCCTCCGTCTCTTTCTAACACCCCTATTCACTCTTCTTCTTTTCTATGGCCTGCTGAAGGAAAGAACGAGTCAAATGTTTATGTTGCAAAGCTCTGCAGAAGAAATGCACAAGGACGTACCTTTATTTCTTGTCAAGATAGTGTACGAAGACACATATTTTTAGAGATAGAACAATTCTGGTTGGGCTGGGTATTCACTACATGTATGTGGGCTGAAAGTAGGGCACTCACATTCATTTGCTTTTGGGCACTGCAACGCTGATGATGATAAAGATGATGATGAGCAGAATCATCGAGGCTAAATGTGTCATGTGTAAACGGTTTCGTGTGTCACACTTTCAATGAAATGTCAGGTTTTTCTTATTTTCAACAAGATTATTCCACTCTCGATTCGCGTTTTAGGCTTAAAATAGTAAAATTTCACATGAATTCTGACTACAAATTTTTTTATTCCGATTTTATTCCATAATTTTTGGAAGCCACATTTAATTCCGATTTTATTCCCTAAATTTTGGAGGCCAGATTTTATTCTTATTTTATTCCGTAAGAAATGAGCAAGTGCGGCAACCCTGGATACAGTTAGTTGTTCATTTCTACTGGTCCTACAATTGTATTTAGCTAGTTTGCATCATAGCCTAGTATAATTCGTCCACGTTTGCAGAGACGATGGATTATTCCTCTCCATCTGCCTCAGTGAAACCAACTGCAGAGATTAGTAATTGGCCAGTGGGAAAGTGCAAGTTTTAAGGCCTTGCGGTGATTGCCCTAGTATCGAGGCGACGAGGAGTCATCTAATGGTTGGGGAAAATGATGGGCGCAGATTGCTTCCAGTGAAGGCTGGGCCCAGGTTCTAATGACAAGCGTTGATAGGTGGGCGCTGGTGTTTACATTAGCAACGCTACTGAAAGCTAACAGTGCAGCAAAGCGATCAATGATCCCATCCGACTCCCAGCGTAAATATGGTCTTGGGTGGATTGCAGGAAACTCTGCGCGCAGGTGAAGATCAAAAAGAATAAGGCTGAGATCAGAATCTGGGAGGCGAACGACCATGGCGGAGAGCAAAGAAATGGCCATGGCAAACAGCAAAGAAATGTTGGAAGTGGGCGGGACAGGGTAGGATGCAGTATCCATCTCCTCGTTCCCATGGCCTGCTGGATGGATAATGTGTTCTTATCCTTAGAGTAGATTAGAGAAGTAAAAATGGTCATAAGGGTGTTGCATCAGAGGCCGATATAATTAGCTGCGACCCTGCTGCTAATTTCAGGGTGATATAATTAGGGTCGAAATTTCAACCTAAAATGATATCATTAGAGTCGACTTTTTGATATCATTAGAGTCGACTACGAATTTGAAATTCGCATGCAAATTTCAAATTCGTAGCTGAAATTCGTAGCTACTTTGACCTAATTATATGTTTGCTACGAATTTCAGCTGAAATTCGTAGCAGCAGGGTCGCAACGGTGAAGCTGCTAATTTCAGATGCGACTTTCATTTTGGTCAAATTTTCTGCCTGTATGATAGGTTATAACACATGGACCTAATACCAACCTTAGGCTAAAAAATTGTGCTCTTCAACATGGTATAGCTTTTAAGTGTGTTACGATGGTTTGATAAGGTTGTTTTGATGAATCTTCGTTTTGATGAACCATCAATTGGTGAACTGTCATGTGGATGAACCGTTGTTTTTATGAACCGTAGTTTTCATGAACTGTTGATTTGATAAACCGTCAATATGATAAACTTTGAATAGCCGAATTTAAGCAGTTTTTGTTGTGAATCTGCTTTTTTGATAGACCGAGATTTGCATTTTCGCATTTTGTGCTAAAGAATTGGGTTAACACTTTTCTGAAGCCATTTTATAAGCATAAGACCCACTGACCGCAACAGCTGGCTAGCACAACTCACCACAACATCTGACAACAAAAACAGACCACAGCAGCGGCCTCACAACAACTGACTAGTACTTCTTTGGCATAGAAGTACCTTTAGTTGGCTTAAATGGCATGAGGTCAATTTTGCGTTTTTCATGGCCTTCCCACACGTTTTCCAAATGTCTTTCTTTTTGCGCAGCATGTCAAAAGACCCAATTTGGCGCCAGCTCAAAAGGCTAGCCAGTCAATAAAAATTCTAGTTTGAGGAAGGCTCATGAATAATAAGTATTAAAGTGTTTTCTTTTTCTAATGTTCAAATAACTTCTTGCACATGTTTTTTCAACTTTGAAAAATTGAGCATTGATATAGATAGCTTCGTAATTGAAAAAGATATAAATAGCTGCGACTTTTGCCCATGGTCCTGAAATATTGAGTGATGATATAGTTAGATGTCATACCCTAATTATACCATTTGGTCGAAATTTGCAGCTCCATATTCCGATTTCAAACAGGTAAAGTCGCAGCTAATTATATCGGCCTCCGATGTTTGGACCCTCATTTTCGATTAGGTTCTGAAAATACACCTTTTTTCAAGATATTTTACAAAGTAAAACCCGTTATTGATCATCATCTTCTCCCTCACCGGCGGCCTCTTCTCCAACTTTCCGTTCGCTCTTTTCCTCACCTCCACCACCGCCTCCATCCGCTTTTTCTCCCTCGCTTGCCTCTTTGCATCAGCATCAGCACCCCAACAAACGTCAGGAGAGAGGGCAGGGCAGCTGTTGGGAGGGCTGATATTTTCGTGATTTACGTCGTGCTTTACGTCAAGCTGGGTGACCATGTCCATCGCGATTAACAGCCACGTGGAGACGCTCCCCATGCTCACCGGCAGCTTCTTTGCGAACTTTGGGTTCTGTCTCATTCAATCCCTCTCCCACCCGCTGCTTGCTTTCTCTACCCACACGGAAGACTGGAAACGAAGGACTCTTGCAGAACTCTGCCGGTGTATTTGTCCTGGCTCCAGCAGCTCAGCTGGTTCCGCTACAGCGCTGAGGCTGACGCTGTCAACCAGCGGGCTTCGAATCCAATCGCCGAACATTTAGTTTTACAGGATTCTTCTGAAAGAGCCGACAAATTGGGGATTTCAGAGAATGCTCTGGGCAGATATGGTTATGTTGCTGATGTCGGCCGTCTTCTTCTACTTCGCCGGCATTCTCGGCCTCTGGACCAGACCTTATCATGCCAGATGATCTCATTTGACAATCTTTCATTCTTCTTTCAACCATCATTTGGCTGAACAGAGTGTCAAACTCAGCATCGGCGGGACTCTAATTGCCGGCCAGGAAAGTGTCAGTTTTAGAGCTCTGCAGTGATTGCCCTTCACAAGGACCCATAGAAACGGGGTACACGGCAAAGGGGGCAGTCGATTCAAGCACCCCTGCTCCCCAATATTGGGCGCTGTTGAGTAAGATAATGGCAGGGGCAAAAGCTGGCACTGACTACTCACAGGGGGAAGCAAGGAGGGTCTAATGAAGTTCGCCGTTAAGCACAGGGCATGTGTGTCGGTGCTAGCAACCGCAGACAGTGCAGCTGACCGATCAATGAACCCATCCCCATCCATTCCCAGCCAATGATTGTGAGTTGCAGGAAGCGTAAGTAGGTGTGGCTAGAGGAAGGAAAGGGCATCTGCTGAGCCCAGAAGGAAAGAAGAGGTAATGACTAGGCGGCGACGACGGCAGCGAAAGCGGGAGAAGCGTTGGAAGTGGTCCGGACTGGAGGAGAAACTCTGGCTTCAGCTCCTCATCCTTACAACTTGCTGGATTCGTAGGGCGCTGCTTGCTGGCATTTGAAGTAGTAATTGTGCTGATGTGTTGGCAGAATGCGAGGCGCCGACGGCAGTGGAAGAAGGATGCTCTTCAGCTGACGAGCCAGAGAGCGGCCCTGCTTGGTACTACGCGGCCAGGGACGCCTGTTTCAAGCACTACACGGCGGAATCGACCACTTGGTTAGACAGTACCGGTGGGGCGACTTGGAGGTAAGTGAGAAGTGCAGGGAGGACGCTTTTGCCCGCTGCTCCGTGGAAGGGAAGAATGGGTCGGCTTGGATGGGTCGCGGGGTGCGCGGGCGCCTTGCCCATATCAATCATAGGGATCTAGAGGCTTTGGTTGATTCTGCTGGCGGCGCCCAGGACGTCTGGTTTGGCGTCTGCAAGTACAGAGCTACCACGGACATCTCGGCTAGTTGCCACTACCTATGCCATTTGGATGAGGAGGGGATTGAAGGCGGAAAATGCACTGGTGTGGATGGACGGGGAGGAGGTGGGCGAGCTCATACACTACACCAGCCAATACATACCCACCGATTACGAACTTGACGGAGCAGAAGACCTATGCGTTCGGAGGAAAGCCGGCGGCAAGTGGGAAGACATGGACTGTAATATGCAGTTCGCCTTTGTGTGCGAGTTCATTGATGGTGGGCCTCCTTTTCTCTGCTCTTGCTTTCATCCATGGGCAAAATTATAGAAGCAATGCCAGTGGAATCGGCGAAAGCCCAATTCCCGCTAGATAACAAAATAAATATAACGATTGGATAAATAAATTTTGAATTCAATATTTTATTTTAGCGCACTGAAGTCAAGACTGATTTAGCCGTAATCTGCAACCATATTCCCCATTTTTAGCAGCATCCATACTCCCCAGCTTAGTTTGACTGACCTAATTGGATACATTTGCATTTACCAGACTGTCCGCCCGACTGCCCTGCACCCAGTCTGGCCAACGGGGCCTCCGTCCCCGCCGGCCCCGTGCCCTACAACACCAGCACCCTCCTCGGCTGCGACCCCGGCTACGCCTTCTCCACCGGCCTGGCCAACGTCAGCATCACCTGCGCCCACCAGAACTCCACCTACGACCTGGACCCCGCCGGCTTCACCTGCCAGCTCATCAACGGTGCCCTCTTTTCCTAGCTTTGACCCTGTACCAGACTGTCCGCCCGACTGCCCTGCGCCCAGTCTGGCCAACGGGGCCTCCGTCCCCCGCCGGCCCCATGCCCTACAACACCAGCACCCTCCTCGGCTGCAACCCTGGCTACGCCTTCTCCACCGGCCTGGCCAACGTCAGCATCACCTGCGCCCACCAGAACTCCACCTACGACCTGGACCCCGCCGGCTTCACCTGCCAGCTCATCAACGGTGCCCTCTTTTCCTAGCTTTGACCCTGTACCAGACTGTCCGCCCGACTGCCCTGCGCCCAGTCTGGCCAACGGGGCCTCCGTCCCCGCCGGCCCCATGCCCTACAACACCAGCACCCTCCTCGGCTGCAACCCTGGCTACGCCTTCTCCACCGGCCTGGCCAACGTCAGCATCACCTGCGCCCACCAGAACTCCACCTACGACCTGGACCCCGCCGGCTTCACCTGCCAGCTCATCAACGGTGCCCTCTTTTCCTAGCTTTGACCCTGTACCAGACTGTCCGCCCGACTGCCCTGCGCCCAGTCTGGCCAACGGGGCCTCCGTCCCCGCCGGCCCCATGCCCTACAACACCAGCACCCTCCTCGGCTGCAACCCTGGCTACGCCTTCTCCACCGGCCTGGCCAACGTCAGCATCACCTGCGCCCACCAGAACTCCACCTACGACCTGGACCCCGCCGGCTTCACCTGCCAGCTCATCAACGGTGCCCTCTTTTCCCAGCTTTGACCCTGTACCAGACTGTCCGCCCGACTGCCCTGCGCCCAGTCTGGCCAACGGGGCCTCCGTCCCCGCCGGCCCCATGCCCTACAACACCAGCACCCTCCTCGGCTGCAACCCTGGCTACGCCTTCTCCACCGGCCTGGCCAACGTCAGCATCACCTGCGCCCACCAGAACTCCACCTACGACCTGGACCCCGCCGGCTTCACCTGCCAGCTCATCAACGGTGCCCTCTTTTCCCAGCTTTGACCCTGTACCAGACTGTCCGCCCGACTGCCCTGCGCCCAGTCTGGCCAACGGGGCCTCCGTCCCCGCCGGCCCCATGCCCTACAACACCAGCACCCTCCTCGGCTGCAACCCTGGCTACGCCTTCTCCACCGGCCTTGCCAACGTCAGCATCACCTGCGCCCACCAGAACTCCACCTACGACCTGGACCCCGCCGGCTTCACCTGCCAGCTCATCAACGGTGCCCTCTTTTCCTAGCTTTGACCCTGTACCAGACTGTCCGCCCGACTGCCCTGCGCCCAGTCTGGCCAACGGGGCCTCCGTCCCCGCCGGCCCCATGCCCTACAACACCAGCACCCTCCTCGGCTGCGACCCCGGCTACGCCTTCTCCACCGGCCTGGCCAACGTCAGCATCACCTGCGCCCACCAGAACTCCACCTACGACCTGGACCCCGCCGGCTTCACCTGCCAGCTCATCAACGGTGCCCTCTTTTCCAGCTTTGACCCTGTACCAGACTGTCCGCCCGACTGCCCTGCGCCCAGTCTGGCCAACGGGGCCTCCGTCCCCGCCGGCCCCATGCCCTACAACACCAGCACCCTCCTCGGCTGCGACCCCGGCTACGCCTTCTCCACCGGCCTTGCCAACGTCAGCATCACCTGCGCCCACCAGAACTCCACCTACGACCTGGACCCCGCCGGCTTCACCTGCCAGCTCATCAACGGTGCCCTCTTTTCCCAGCTTTGACCCTGTACCA
>JASANA010008645.1:0-32691 GCA_030248095.1 Ptycholaimellus sp. GST1_10
GGAAAGTGAAAGGAGGGTTAAAGGGCAAGAAGGGGGTGTGGGAGAATGAAAGCGACGTGCCAGATTGGATGAAGATGTGCTGGTAGAATAGGGGGAGTGTAGCGTGTCGGTGAAATGAAGGGAGGGCATGAAACGGTGCAGTGGGTGCGGGTGGGGGATGGAAGATTGGCGGCAAGAGGCAGTGTGAGAAAAGGGTCAGCGAGGTTTCACAAACGCTGAAAAGGTCCACCACGGACGTCGTCGACCACATCCACTCCCTTCCTATTGCATCCCCGCCGGTTCTCAACCCAAACACTTCTCTCAGCCCCCCTTTACTTTCACCCCGCTGCCAAAAGGCCGCCCGTCTTCTTTTCGTGATCACTGAAGCTTGCCCCTCCCTTCCCGATCTTCTCCAGCATGCTCTGGCCTGGCCTACTATTGGGCCTCCTCTACTCTCCTCTTAGTATCGCCACTACTATTTGTCTCACACTATGGAGGGATTGGAAAAGATTGGTGATAGGCGAGGGCTGTTTTTCTGCACCGACAGCGCATCGAGTCCAAGCCCCACCACGAGTTCAGCCGAAACCGCCGCCTCCACCTGAGCCTGTTCAGCAAGCACCTAAGCCCCAGCCTCCACCACCGCCAGAGCAACCTCCAGCACTCAAACAACCCATTCCTCAGGTTTCTTCTCCACTTTACAGGCATCAAGCAGCAGGTTGCTTATCGTGAATTTATACGCCTAGTGAAGAAAGTGCCAGTGCTTATCGTGAACTTAAAGATGCCAAGTGAAGAAAGTGTTTGCTTGCAGCCGGCAGAGGCCGGAGAAACAGCGCGTTTGCTACCGCAATTCACTGGGCATGCACTGAACGGTAGTTGTAGTTGTGTGGAGGTGTGAGAGGTGAAGTGAGGTGTGTTTGGAGATATCTTGGGGGAGACGGTGTCGGTGGGTGAGTACGACGGGGCGGGCTACGTGGCTGCCGGCGGCGGCCCCTCTGATGAGCTCAGCTGCGACTTCCAAGGTCAGCGCCCCTTTTTGAAAACTTGAAGGACTTTGTATGGATTGGCTTGCTTTAGGCGAGGGCTGCTGCTGGAGCAATCCGCCGCTGCCACTCGACCAGCTGGACTGGCAGCTGGCAGAGGGTGTGCCAGAGGTGGCCAAAGCTGACGCCTTCCTCGGCCCCTTCGGCCCTACACCAGATGACGTCCTTCCACACCTCCCTAGTCCTCTTTCATTCCATCTTTTACTCAGTTTTCTTAGCACTGGAGGTTGTAGCATTTGAAACGTGATCATTGTGAGCTCAATGAGAAAAATGAAATGGCAGGTGGAAAATATTTGGTGGTGGCCACGCAAGCTATTGCGGCGGCAGATGAAGCTCAGCTGACCTCCTGTACCGTAGAGTGCACCGACAACGAAGTTGAGATCACCCTCAAGTTTATCCCTCCCCTCATTCGCCCTTTTGCAAACTGGACCTAGCTCATTGGCAGACATTGGCAAACCTACGATGCCCTGCTGCAAGTCTGCACTCGCTCCGCCTTCCAGGAACTCGCCCCCCTCCTCAACTGCCAGGAAATCCCCCGATCCGCCTCCCCCGGTCCTACCACCATTCGCCTACCTCCCGACAATCTCTTCGACGTTTATCCACTACTCTCCACCTCTCGTCTTTCACAGCCCTTCAATTCTTCATCTTTAGGTGGTCTTTGTGGCAAGTAATCTTGTGGGAAGCGAAGGCAACGCCGTCATCATAGACGACGTTCAAGTCAAGGTTCTGCACTCTCTTTAGCCTTGGACTGGGGAGTAGGAGAGTTTTTGAGATCATCCCATGCGAGGGCTCGGAATCTACTGGGGGAAGGAACAACGTGGACTACTACCGATCCTCTGGCGGCCAAGGCAATGCTGGATGGGAGTACATCGATGAAAGCGATCTCATCTATCCCGTACTCCCTTCCCCCTCATCCCTCATTGCCTCTTGATGAGAGAGGGTACTAGGACGAGAGTGGGACGCCGATCAGATCCAGCGGAGGCATCGGTCTCGTCCCCGTCGCCCTGCCCAAAGCCAGCCAGTTCCCCGATGTAGGACCAGAGAATGTAGAAGAGCAATTCTAAAAAGTCTCTGTGCAGGAAGCAGAGTATCCGGAAGAATTTGGAGAAATAGACGAGGATCTTCTTTACCCAGAAGACCTGGTGCCGTCTCGGGGGGAGGAAGACCTTCCTCCAGCCCTGCTCCCGACACCAAGCTCTGTCAAAGCCTCCTCCTCAGACTGCAAAGTCCTCTGTGGATTCGACGACGGTTTCGTTACACTGCCTCTCACCATCTATCTCAACCTTCTCTGCTTGCCCAGACAACCTGTGCAGCTACAAGAACATGGAGGGACCGGGTTACAACAAGGACTTCAAACCCGTCCAACGCCGCTTCAAGAATCGCGCCACCGGCATTCGCACTGGTACTTCCGCCCCTTTCTCTTTCAGTCTCCCATCGCTGTACTCCTATCGCACTGCAGCTGGTGATGGAAAGGGCTTCGCGGCCGTTTTCCTGCGCCCGCACGACAAGGCTGGCCTAGAGGTTGACGTAGAGTTTGAGACGGACTTCGTCATCCGCTTCCTCCAGTACGAGGTCACACAGGGCATCCAGCTCAAGGCACCTTCTCCTCCTGTGCCTAGAGAGACTGGAGAAATTTGAATGGTGTTTGAGGCCTGCTGTGACGATGATCGTTATTGTCCGGTGGTGACGAACCTGGCAGTGTCCGTCTTCGATCGGAACTGGGCCGAGGCTTCCTTCATCTGCCCCGCTGGCACTCGCAAAGTCTCCTTCCCCTCTCACATATCCACTCTCACACCCCCAGCCCTTACCTTTGCCAGGTTTTCTTCATCTGCGAGAACCGTCAGAGCAACCAGGGCGCCTGCGGGCTGGACGCCATTCACCTGCTCGCCCTACCAGCCTCCGCCAGGCCAGAGGAAGCCGATCGACCTCTTTGCTAGACTGCCTGCCTTTTCTCTTTTCACCCTCTGGCCATAGACTTCTACTTCTTTACATTTCACCATTCGTTCCGTGATACTCAAAGTGCTGCCATAATGACCGTTGCACACACACAGTGGCTGGCACAGGGCCTTGGGAGAAGGAATGCAAGCAGAGTGAGGAGTTGGGGAGTGCGTTGGAGGAGTGTAGGAGTCAAAACAAGGGCGAGGAGGGGAAGGAGGGCTGAGGATGGGAGTGGGCGGCACATTGCTGAAGGTGTGAGCGTCTAGTCAAGGGCGGGATTGCGCAAGCCCGCGTCGCGGCCTCCCCAGCCTCCACCATGGCCTACCAGCACCACATGGAATACCACCACGACTTCCTCAAACACTTCGCCCCTAAGGCACCCATTCTAGGTTCTCACACTCTCTTACAAACTCCCCCAGTTCTCCTAAAACAACTAGAAATACAGTAGAGATCAAGAGCCGAGTAACTGAAAAATTGAATTAGTTAAAGACTTTAGCGCTGACTGAAATTGCAAGCAGTTTAGAGTTTGGAATTGGCGTGGCATGATGAAATGAACCCGGAAGTAACTTGAGGATAACGATCATGTTTGTTCTTAACCTTCAGAAAGAGTGTATATGTCGCTTAATAGTCCGAAACGAGATGTAAGAATATTGTGAATTTAGAAGACATAAATAAAAACATAATTTCTTGGCTTAATAATTGAACATAATTGCTAAATTGGACGATAATGATGTGCTTGAAATGAATAGAGGAAAGTAGGAGAGGAAGGGTGAAATTGATGCAGCCGAAATGCAAGGGGAGTGTGGGGAGGCAAGCGAAGGAGGGCCAGTGTGCGTCTGGCGCTTTCCGCAGTCGCTGAGCCAGAGTCGCATCGGAGGCCGCAAACGGCGCAGCTACGCTTGCACCATCATCGCCCTACGCCTTTCACAGCGACTCGCTGCACTTCAAGTTGCTCCTCCTCCTTCTTCCTCCATCTTCTGAGGCCCTTCTTCCACCCTTGAGGGACCGGCGCTGCCGTTGGTGCGTGGTCTGAGAGATGGGCGTCCGCTGAAGCGCAAGTGTCCCGACGCCCCTCCGGAGGCCTTCCTAGACTTACTCAACAAACGCCCCAAGGTCCACTCCTCCGCCTACACCTCTTCCACACTTCTTCAGGTATCCTCCTCCTCTCTCCCACTCTGCCTTAGCTTCCACTAGGGACCTGAGAGCTAGGGCGGAGAGGACGGGGCGGGAAGTGAGGAGGAAGAGGGCGGCTGGTCCATGGACGAAGGCTCCGACACCGGCCAGGTCCCCAATCCCCCGCCGCGCTTCGAGAAGGAGGCCGCGGGGAAGGAGAAGAATTCCTGCCGGGCCAAGAGCTCCGCCGTCCTCGACAAGGCCAAAACGCGCCTTCGCAAAGTTCTCGGTTGGTTTCCCTAGTTTCTCTCCTTCTCTTCGACCCCTCATTCCCACTCTCATCCTTCAAGGCCTTGGCTGTCGATCGGGAAAGAACAGCGCCTACGCGAGCTCCAGCGACGAGGGCATGGGCGGCGTTGAGCCTCCACGCATCGTCATGAACGCCCTCATCTCATCACTCCTTGAGGCAGCACTATTCCTTCCCTCTCCTCCCTTACTCTCCTCTTACTCTCCTCTTCATCCAGGGCAACTCTCTGCACGACGAGGCCATGCGTACCATGAAACGCTCCCCCAACAATCCCAACTTCAACATTCCACACGCCATCCAGGCCATTCACCACGGAGTCCTGGAACTGGATTGGGTGGTTGGTGTCTTGGCTGAGTAGGAAGGGTAGAGTAGGGGTTGTAGGCATAGAAGTATGGTTGAAGGTGATAACGGGTCGGTTCCGGCGGGAGCTGGAGCATCAGCTGGCGGTGTGCATGACGAAGTGGGCGACAGTGATGGGGCAGAGTGAGACGAGTCCGCTGATGACCGTCCTGGTGATCAGTCGCGAGCGCACGGTCCTCTTCGTCTACCAGCCTCGCCCCGCCCTCTGCGGCCTGCTGGACAGCCACAGTCACGGTCCCGACGGCGCCATCATCGCCCTCTGCCCCGCCTCCCGTCTTTCCACCTTCTGCCAGTGGATCTACGATGTTCCCTCCTATTCTCCTCTTTCTATTCCTTCCCCTCCTCCCTTCTCTTGTACCAGGAATCTTTGAGGTAGTCTTTCCGGATATGCCGCGGTCGGCGGAGGAGACGCAGAGCTTCGAGGTGAGTCTCGTCCTTGCCTATCCTCCCGGCGTCACCAAGAGTCATCCAGCCATCAACGCCATCAAGGAAAAGGTGAGCCCTCTATTTCCCCTTCATTGATGGGAGGAAGAGGGTGGGAGTATTGCAGCTGCATAACCAAGTGTTTACGAAGCCTCCTCGACGCAGTGCTCGCATCGCCGCGGCCTCCAAAAGCCAGTCCCAGCAACGTCTAGTCAAAACGCCCTCCAACCTGGACTCCCTCGCCCGCTGCGCTCAAGCCGCCGCCTTCTTCGATCAGCCTTTCTTCGACGCCGCCTGGCCTCCTCCCTCACACGACACCCACCACCTCCCCCTACACCATCAACACCAACACCACCAGGGCGGCGCCTCCTACCCCAACAGCCCCTCTCTCCAGCACCAGCCCCTACAATTCACCCACTTCTATCCCCCCAACGCCCAGCCCCTACTCTCCAACAACGCCAGCCCCCTCATCAACACCAAGGGCTACCTCAGCCACGGCGGTGTGGAGGACTCCTTACGTCAGAGTCTCAACGGCGGTCATTTGAACCTCTCCTCCTCTTCTCATCCTCCCTATTCACTGCCTCCCTTCTCCTTCAGGCGGCGGTCAGCAGGCCACTCGTCGAAGTCCGCGCCACCAGCGGTACGCCAACGACCCCTTCTGGATCCACACCGGCCCCGACGACAGCGCCGACTACTTCCCCTTCCTCGACAACAACCCTGCACACCCGCCCTTCACCACCACCGCCGCTTCCCTTGGCAACGGCCTACCACTCACTCCTCATGTACCTTTTCATCCTCTTCTCTCTTCCTCATACTCCTCCTGTTTACTCTGAGCACTTTCAGCCGGCCGTCTACTCCTACGAACAGCAGCAGCAGCAGGAGGAGTCAGTGGGAAGCTCGGGGGGCTACGGACAGAATGGGGCGACGGCGGACTACGCGGCCTACCAATCGAACGGCCTCTTCCACCGATTCTAGCCACCTCCACTCCCTTCCTTCCTTGCAATTCCAAGCTTCTACTCTGATCTCCAACTTTACTGCCCAGCCCAGTTTGCGCTCCTCGCCAACTGATTGGAGCTTTATTCTCGTAGGAAAGACAGACACGGATGCCGTTGGCAGAAAAGAATTGGACTTTGGACATAGGTGGTGTGTGGTGTTATTTTTGCTACCCCACTAGGGCGTGCTTTGTTGCTCAGCTGTGGATTCTTGTGATAGGCGTCTTTGCTGAGGGAGGCGCCGGCGGTGGCTGCTGGCGGCTAGCTTTGGGTCTCTCTTTCCGTGCTCCCATTCGAGTCCCGCCCTAGGCCTCGCTAAGCTGGCATTGATTATTTTCGTTACATTGATCTGCTGCCCCTCCCTCCACAGCTGGGAGTGGCGGCTTTCGCTTCCCCGCTTTTTTCTCTGCCTTTGCGCCCTTCAGCTGCGCTTTCTCACTCAGTCTCGTGTCTCTGGTCTTTTATAATTAACTTCTCCAGCATTCTCCATCCATTGTATGGCATTTGTTCTACTCATGTGACAGGAAAAACGGCTACCACTCATTTACCCATCAATGCAGCATAGACAGAAAACATTGCTCACTCACGTTCTTATATTGACCAGCGTACCATCTTTCTTCTGCAAAAAGTCACCCCGTCCAGCTCAGCCCCAGTGCGGTGGCGGTGAAGAAGAGCATGGTATAGTAACCTGGAAGGAGGGCAGAGTGAGAGAGTGATGAGTGAACGAGGGATTGAGAGGGAAGCAACGCAAAGGCCGAAGCCCGGACAGAACCGCGGCTCCGGGGCGCAGGCAAAACGAGAGATGTCCCATCTGGTAATATCAGCTATCGCTCAAAACTGCGCGGCCAAAATAATTAATTATGTTTAAGAGGCGTTTTGTGAGATGGAATGAGGGAGTGGTTTTTTGCCCCCTTTTTTATGTGGGTAAGTAAATATATGGGGTAAATTTATCTGGGGTGATATATGGTGGGTCTGAGTTGGGTGAAATTGGGTTTTTGTTTTTCTATAATGATTTGCTCTTTTTTAGTTCTGTTGGGTATATGTTTCTTATAGCTGCTGTGATTATTTTTTTGTTATATTATATATTTATTAAATAATAAGGTAAATGAAATTTTGATTAAAAAATGATTTTTTATTTTGTTTAAATTGGTTTTTGCTTGCTGTATTTTTTGGAATTTTGGTAGAAAATGTGTTAAATTTTAATAGGGGTGGCCCAAATGAGATATAGACTAAATGGGAGAAGAAATATGCTATGTTATAGATAGGGTTTGATGTAAATTTTGTGAAATTCCTACTCTTGAGAATACTGTATTTCTTTTGTAGTTCATAGTTAGGGGTATTAGCAAAAAATTTTGGTTTAGTTTGTATGATGAAAAATGTTGTATGGGGGTGAGATTGCTATGACGGGGAAATTAAAATTGTGGTCGATTTTTGTATGGTAAATTCGCTAAACCAATATATTATTTATGCGTTTATATTTTTAATGTTTTAGTTTTTGTGTTTGGCAATTCGAAAAGTTGAGGATATTTTCCAATATTGGGTAAAATAGTATATTTGGGTGTATTGAGGTCGAATTTTAGGCATGCTCAAAATTATTTTTTGTATTTGCCCATTTATGGGATCTTCCTGTCGTTGATTTTTTTAGATTTTGTTGCTTCTCTGGTTATGGTGAAGCTTACAAGAGTGGACAGTTTTTTGTTTTTTTTTTTTTGTTTTTTTCTCTTTTGTTCTTTGGCGGTTGTTGCAGTGTGGTTTTTGGTGGGCGGGGTATTATGCAAAAAAAAACAGCACACAGAAGACAAAAAAAAAAAAAAAAAAACCCAGACGGGGAAAAAACCCGCCCCTAACCAAAATGTAGAAAGCTGAAGGATATGGATGGAGGCTGAAGGACTGTAAGGCGTCAAAGGAAATTATGGTTTTGAATTTGGTTGGGTTTCATGATTGGTATGGAATTGTCACCATAAAGCGAGGTAAAAAGAATAATTGTTCTGCGCAGTTTTCTTTGGGTTTACTCAATCAAATCCCGTTTCCACTGACACTTAAAAATGCGTGAGCTCATCATACAGCTGGCTATCAGGTGTGAGAGGGACTCGTCCTTCATCTGCGGCAATGCTGCACTTCGTTGGTGAACACCTCGATCATCTGGTTGCTAATCACGATTTTTATTTGAACTTGGATTTGTGTGGCTTTGGCCCTGCCAAGTGCAAAGGGAAGGGTGAAAGGGATGGGTGAAAGGAAGGTGGTAGAATGATAGGGAAGTTGGTATATTCGAGGATAAAATTCCTTTCATCCTGCCCGCACTTGGCAGGGCCAAAGCCCTCCACACTTGGCTCCTCCGCACTTGGCAGGGCCATAGCCACACAATTCCAAGTTCAAATAAAAATCGTTATTAGCTATCAGATGATCGAGGTGTTCACCAACGAAGTGCAGCATTGCCGCAGATGAAGGACTAGTCCCTCTCACACCTGATAGCCAGCTGTATGCTGAGCTCACGCATTTTTAAGTGTCAGTGGAAACGGGATTTGATTGAGTAAACTCATGGAAAACTGCGCAGAGCAATTATTCTTTTTACCTCGTTTTATGGAGACAAATCCATACCAATCATGAAACCAACCAAATTCAAAACCATGATTCATTATGTTAACCAAAATGTAGAAAAGGTACTCTGGCTGAGCCGCTGCAGAGCAAGGATGGAGGCTGAAGGACTGTAAGGCTTCAAAGGAAATTATGCTTTTGAATTTGGTTGGGTTTCATGATTGGTACAAGACTAGAAATGCTACAGCATGAACAGTTTATGAATTTTGAACCATCAAAAAGATAAAGATCTAGACAACATAGTCGTGAATTACTCCTATATCTGGTACCATCGGCAGGCCAAATGTAGTTCTCTTTTCTCCAAAAGTTGCAATCGCCTTGAGTAAAAAGTCAAGGAAATACAATTTCTAGTACTGGAATCTGCTGCTATGACAGTTGCATTTTGTTTTTGGCGCGCAGTTCAATGTCTCTTTCCATGCGCGCCAAAACCAAGATGCAGATGACGCAGCAGATTCCAGTACTAGAAATTGTATTTCCTTGACTTTTTACTCAAGGCGATTGCAACTTTTGGAGAAAAGAGAACGACATTTGGCCTGCCGATGGTATCAGCTATTTCTTCCACTTTTTAATATAGTATAAAATGAATTAATACAAATTTTAGAGATCAATAAATAAATTAGATAAATAAACCACAAATAAAAAAAAAAAAATAAATCAAAATGAAAAGTTTCAAAAATTAAAATTATTGGGAAACTAAGAAATTTTTGAGTAATTTTCTTGGTTCATACTTAGGGCGATTTTTGGCCTACCGATTGCACCATTTATTTTCTCAGCTTTAAAAACACAAAATTCAAAAAGAATACTAAGCTGGGTTCAACCTACCAGTTTCAATTAGCTTTTCAATCCCTTAAACCACTACACCACTGGGCGCAAATGCCCCCTGGGTGTCACAAAAGACTAAAAAAAAAAAAAATATGGGGCCAGGGGAGCGGGGGGGGGGGGGGGGGGGGGAGAAAAAACAACCACTCTCCTCCAAAAAATAGAGGCGGAGAAGAAGAAGGAGAAGAAGGAGAAGAAGGAGGAGAAGGGGCAAAATCTATTTTTTTTTTTTTTCCCAAAACAAACAAAAAACAAAAAAAAAAAAAAAAAAAAAAAAAAACTATAGTCAATTCGATGCTGCTCTTTCCAATGGTGAAAGAATTAGAGCGATTGGAGTCTTCTGTGACGAGCAGCCGCCTTATCAAATTCAAGATCTAGCAATGACCCTCAAAACATACACCTGGGTCGAAAAGAGGGACCTGAATTGAAAATCCATTTTGAGCAATAACTTTAACAGGTCCATTTCATTGGTCCTTGTCCATCTATAAACCCCACAGTTCGCCACTTTTAAGAAAAAAAACTTTTTTAAATTTTTGAATTTCTATTTTGTTCTATCATGCGAACGATTCAAAGTTAGAAATGTTTTAATTTTCGACTTTTTGCAGGTTTGTTTAAAGATTTCTAAAATTCCATGGCCAAAATCAAAATTTCATGATTTTCGTGCTCAAGGTCTCCCTACAAGCTTTCGATTGGTATACATATGTCTATGGGTTCATCCAATAGCGCTGAACCTCGTGACATGCAACCACCTAAAAACTCGATCACCCATTCATAACTAGGGCGCTGTCGCACCCTAGGAACTTCATTTTGCGAACACTGCTTGGAAGATTGCCACGGCAGGCGGTTTTAGAGTCTGCTGCGTTGCAGCTAAAAGCAGTTGGGATGTTTAATATTGCATTCTCAACGTAAATTTTTATTCCATAAAACCAAGTTGTAGAATGTTTTGCATTTGTGTCGTTGTCGGGTGGTCAGTTTTCTAACAATTTCTATCTATGATTGCTGGGTACGCTCTAGATTTTTCTGTGAGGCGATTTATCGAGGCAAAAATGGCATAGCCATTGGTGGAGGATGCATAAAGACGGAGCGAGCGGAAACTAAAAGTCGCAAGCAGCAAATAAATGACGAGAGCCCGCTTGGCTTACAAACTGAGACTCGAGGCCACCTTCAACACACATCCTATCACAAAGGCGGACGGAAGCAAAGCAGGCAAGACCCAGCTGAAGGCCTGGGCCCAACACATGAAGCACAAAGCAAAGCAAACGCAGCCATTGCATACATAGGCCAGAAAAGGCGCCAGTGGCGATGCCTTGGGTGAAACCAGGCAAAAAAAGGAAGCACAGAAAAGGAAGCTCTTCCAGAGCAGAGCAAAGACAGCTAGACAGTTTCCAGCTCAGGACAATTGGCCGGCTTTGATGCGATTGAGGCGCTCTTTGAACTGCGCCAACTCTTCTTCCGGAACTGAAAACCATCCAAAGATTTATATCCGCTGAAGGGTGAAGGGAGGGACTTTTGGGCTTGGGCTTGGCGGACTTGGTGGGCGAGTCTTGGGCGGAGCGAGCAGTCTTCGGACTCCGCGTCATCGTGGCACCGCGACTCACGCCCGGGCTCACACCCTCCACCTCAAACTCCCTCAGCTTGCAAGGAGGAGGGGCTGAGAGAAGCTGGGGGACTTTGGGGAGGCTGTCGGCTGGTGACTGGCTGTGTGCTTGAATGTTGGGCGGAGCGAGTCCGGCCTTCTCGTAGATGGCCTGCATACGCGCCACCGCCGCGCACGCCTCCGCACCCCGAACTCAATCCAACACCCGCTCATCGCCTAAAACCCATCTAGCGAAAGAGCGGCACCGATTTTGACGCCAGAAGAGCCGTCAGCGGACGGCAGAGGGCCGGAAAGGGTGGTGGTCTTACGACGATCCTCCTCCTTCCGAGCCTGCTCCAGCCCTCGCTGGATGTACTGGAAAACACCCTTGCTCAGGCTGAGGTGAAGCAGAAGGTGGATGGAAAGCTGGCGAACGCTCTGGAAGAAGTCGGAGCATTTGCGCAGGAAGGGACGGACGTCGGCGTCGGGATGCGCTTTCTGGTACTGATAGAGAGCTTCGATGCCCTGTCAGTGTGAGTGCATGCTGGGAGAGTGTTGGGATTAGTGAGGAGAGGGGAAAAGGACCTCTTTGGAGCGCTGCTTGTCTGCCAAAAGGCGGAAGATGTCCTTCAGAGCAGCCTCATGAGGATTCGCCTCAAAACTCACCCCTTCACCTCTGCATCCCAAAATCCCATATATCATGCTCGCCTCTTGCCCAAGAGTTAGTGCGAAAGGAGGAAAGAAGGAGAAAAGAGGGCGGGAGAACCTCTTTGGTGTTGTTGTTGGCCTCGGAGAGGGGTTTCTTGTCAGCGGAGGGTCCGCTGATGGTGACGCTGTCGGTCATGCCGGAGGGTCCAAGCGGGGTCTTGGCCTCCTCCTCCTTCCGTGCCTCCTCCTCCTTCCGAATGTACTTCCGCAGACAGGCCACCACCTCCGAAGCTCGCGGCTCTTCCACCAGACCTCCTACCTCGTCCAAGATCTCAACACCCACGCCTCATTTCTCGATGAAAGGGAAGAAAGGCGCAGAAAGGTAGAACAGCATCTCCCTTGGCCTTGGCCAGAGCGCTGAGGAGGGTCTTGATGGTTTTGAGCGGCTTGTCGTCGCGGCCCTTCCAGGAGGCGGAGGGGAAGGCGATGAAGAAGCGCTCCACCTCCTCCAGCACCGGCGCGCACTGCAGGTTCTGCGCCGACTCCCGTGACAGATTCCCGATCTCTCGACACAGACGCCAGAGACACTGGAATGGAGAAGGATTGGAGTGGGATGGAGATGGGTACAAAAGGGTACCTTGAGCGTGAGTTCAAGGAACTTGGGGCTGGCCGTCTGGCTGCTGAGGATGTCGCGGAGAAGAGCTGTGAGGGCGACAAGACAGGCGGTGCGATCCGCCCCCTCCACCCACTTCACGATGAGCCAGTTCACAGATTTGATCACCTGCAGGGTAGGAGGCAAGAATGGATGAAAGGTGAAAAAGGAAGGGGGTAAGTGAGGCCTGAGTGCCGCCGTCCATGTTGGCAATGCGGTCGTCGATGAGGATGCAGAGGAGCTGTAGGAAGAGGTCCTTCAGCACACCCTCTGTCGCGTCCAGCACCAGCGAAGGTACTTTGATCAGCTGAAGGAAGGCGAAGATGAAACAGGGGGATAAAAGGAGGGAAAGAAGTGAGAAGGAACGGATGCGAGTAGGTTGCCGAGGGCGCGATAGAGCTCTACGATGATCTTCCGCTCTAGGTTCTGGTCGCCCAGATGAGAGTTGGCTGCCAGGCGGAGTTGGAAGGAGATGGCTTGCAGCACTTGGTCCGCCCTACCAGACATCAGCCCCACCCGCTCTACAACCATTACTGCCTCACCTTAGCATCCTTGCCTCGCGGCCTTTTGTGCATGGATCCATGATTTGGAATGGATGCGTGAAGTTGGACCTTGATCTGAGTCCTTGAGAAGCTCGTCCAGTTGAAGGGCGGAAGCGATGGCGGTGGATGGTGAGGGGGAGCAGATCTGGGAGATGGTGGAGTCCAGCGCAGCCCCGGAGTCCATGATGGTCGAGGAGCTCCCCACCGACGTCAGCGACTGCAGACTTCCGCTCCGCTTCCGCAGCTTGCTCAGGTCAGACCTCACAAACACCACCTCCCTTGTCGGCGAAAGAAAGCAGAAGAATGGCGAGAACTTGATGGTAGGATAAACGAATGGGGAGCGGTTCTCCTCCTCAAAGACGGACTGCCACTCGCCAAGTTCCGGCATCTCCACTCGAAACTCCCCAGGTTTAGGCCAGTCGAAGCCCATCCTCAATCCATTGCTTCTTTCTCTCAATGGAGGAAGGTAGAGAAGGTGAATGAAGAGACGCGGCCCAGTCGAAATCCCCGTCCGCAGTGCGGGGGAAGAAGCCGCCGTCGTCGGGTAGCTGTGGGCGGGAGTTGGGCTGCTGCTGTTCCTCGTCAGAGAAGGCTCCGTTGGCCATCAGGTCCCCGTTCATCTGCGGCGGCTGGTCAGCCATGCCCTGTAGACTGCGACTGGAGCGAATGGGTGTTTCGGAGCGTCGACTGGGGGTCTGTGATCGGTTGCGAGCGGGCGAGGGTCGAACGGCGGAGGGACCGGCGACGGCTCGGTTGGGGGTGGGTGGTTTGACGGCGATGGTGGGTCCGGAGGGGCGGGGCTTGGTGGCGGCGCGTTTGAGGCGCTCCTCGAGCATGGCCATCTCCTTGGGGGGCAGGTTGGAGACGGACTTGAAGAGGCGGTCGCCGATGTGGAGGTGGGCGGCGAGCATGCAGTTGAGGGCGGCGTTGCGGACGTTCTGGTCCTTCTCGCCGATGGAGGCGGCGATGGCCTTGAGGGTGCCCTGGGAGGGCGGGCCGCAGATGGCCATGCCGGACTCCTCGATGAGCTCGCCCAGGAACTCGAGACAGGCGGCCTTCTGCTTGGAGTTCTTGCACTTGGTGGCCTCCAGGATGATGGGGAAGATCTTGGAGGGCGGGTGGAGGTCGCAGAGCTGGCCGATGATGCGGCGGACGGCGCTGCGCACGTTCTCCTTCCCGTCCCCCGCCTTCAGCAGGAGGTACGGGGTGATGGCCCCAGCCTCCACGTCGTGCAGGCGGTAGTCGGAGGCAGCGGCCAGAGTGAGGAGGTCGGAGATGAAGGCGAGGGTCTTGGCGAGGACGGTGGGGTTGGTGTCGAAGAAGCGGAGGGAGGCCCACTTGAGGAGGAGGTCCGCGGCGCCGAGGGCAGCCTCCGGGGAGCTCTTCAGGGCCTCGCTCAGGGTCTCCAGGGCTTTGAGCAGCTGCTTGAAGTCGTTGTGGAAGAGCTGGGACATGAGGAGGGGTTTGGTGACGGTGGCCAGGTGCTCCTTCAGCTGCTCTATGTGGGCGGGCTCTGGGGCGGCGAAGTTCCACTTCAGGATCTTCAGGTTCTTCTCGTCCGTGAAGCGCTGTTGCTTCCCCTGCGTGTCGATCAGGGCCCCAGCGCCAGAGCCCGATTCTTCCTCCTCTTTCTTCGCCGTCGCGGATGCCGCTGGCGCTTTTTTGGCACCCGCCGCAGCCTTCTTCCCGGCTCCAGCTTTTTTCCCGCCTTCTGGGTCCGGCTCAAAGTCATTCTCTGTTAGGCAGTTCCAGTTGGACACTTGCATTGAGCAAAAGCGATCTATTTTGATGAACAAGTGCACCCCATGAGATGATGAAAGAAGAAGAAAGAAGTGCAGTGCAAAGAGAAAGAAAGGGAGCTGAGAAAGAAGTGATAACAGAAGGAGTGCGAGAGGTGGCGGGAGTGGAGGCGGGGGCTTTGGCGGGTGCAAGAGAGCGGCGCGGGTTGCTGGCGGCTTTCTTGGCGGCCTTGGGTTTGTCCTCCACCTGCAGGCGCCACAGAAAGCTGGCCAAGTAGGCAAGGAGTCCGTCAACCAGCCCACCAAGGCTGCTTACAAAAGGCCAGGTCAACTGAGAAGTGTGCCACACTACGCATTCACAACAACACCACCCTCCCATCACAAGGCGCTAAGACTTCGGCTAAGCCAAAAACCTTGGATTCCGAAGCGGCGGCGGCGGGCTTGGACTTCTTCACGCGCTGCTTGATCTTCTTCTGCAAAGGGGGCGGTTGTGAAGATGGTTGGTAAGTAAAAGAGTGACCTTGGGTCGGCTGTCCTTGATGGCCTGAGCCTTGGGAACGGCGTCGGTGACGAGCTTCCACTTCTGGGCGTCGTCCGTGAGGCTCCCGGCGAGCTGGGCTATCGGCTTCTCGCCCACGGCTACGATGGCCGCACCCAGGGCTTCCGCCGCTGCCTCTCGCGTCTCCTTGTCCGAGTCCCCCATCAGCTGCAATCATTCTCTCATTGTCTGAGGGAAGGAAAGAGGGGAATGGAAGGAGGGACCTTGACGAGGGCATCGGCTAGGGGCTTGAGAGTCTTCTTGGGCAGACTGCTCTGGTCCAGCATGGGCCAGTGACGGCTGAGCAGGCGGGACGTCTGGATCTTGACGCCCGGAGACTTGTGAGCCAGGGCCTTTTCCACTTCCTCTACGAGCGGATCGAAGGAATTCTACAAACCCTTCACGCTCCTAGAAAGAAGGGGAGAATGGGGGAATGGAGGGAACATATTTGAAGATGGCATCGGTAGCAGTGTCCAGGGCATCGGCCACGTTCTTCCTCCGCTCCTTGTACTTCTCCAGCAGGATCGGTACCACCTGCCCCAAACTCTCTTTTCTCACAAAATTCGGGGAAGAAAAGCAGAGAGTAAACGTTGTTCATGTAGGGCGCAAATTTCTTGCGCAGGCCCTTGGCTATGCCGGCGATGGCCAACGCGGATTGGACGACGACGTGAATGTTCGTATCCTTCCCCGCCAACTGAAGGTGAGGTTGAGATTTTGATGAGACAGATGTGATGCTGGATATGAAATGCAGAACCTTTGCACAGGTGTCGAGGAGGTCGTGATAGTGACCGGCGGGATCGAGCTTGGGGTTCTTGGCGAGGAGTTCATTGAGGGCCTCCAGAGCTGCTTTCCGATCCTGCCACTTGGCCCCGGCTACGTTTTCATCAAAACTCGCCGGCTTCTCCTCCATCAGCTTGAAGGCATCCGCATATGCCCAGCCATCCTTCCAATCTCAGTCATTAGGCAATGTTTTATGAGGATGTAAGAAAAGAAACATCTTCCTCTTCCGCATCGACCTCCACCTCGATCTCTTCCTCGGAGGACGAAGCTTCCGCCTTCCCCGTGTCCACCGACCCTGCCGCTCCTCCCCCGGCCTTGGCCACGCTCTGACGCACCTTCTTCTTCACCACCTTCTTCTGCACCTGCACCGCTTCCTCTCATTCCACCACAACTGCCTCAGCTCACCAACCTGAGGCGCGGCCTTGGCCTTGAGCTCGGCGGCCTTGGCGACGGAGTCGGTGACGAGCTTCCACTTCTGGGCGTCCTCCGTCAGAGCACCCGCGAACTGGGCGATCGGCTTCTCGCCCACAGCCACCATGGCGGCGCCCAGAGCAGCTGAGGCTGCCTCTCGCGTGTCCTTGTCCGGATCACCCATCAGCTCAAACCCCACCACCTTCACGGACCACCTTCACTAGGGCTAGATGCTCATGGAAACCTTGACGAGGGCCTCTGCGACGGGTTTGAGCGTCTTCTTTGGCAGGCTATTCTGATCTAGACGCGGGAAGTGGCGGGAGAGGAAAAGGCTTGTCTGGATCTTCACTCCCGGGGACTTGTGTGCCAGTGCTTTCTCGATTTCCTCCACCAAAGAGTCGATGCTGTTCTAAAAAAGGCAGGCTAGAAAGCAATGGAGTGAGGTGTGTAGGGTATAAGAGGTGACGTAGTTGAAGATGGCGTCGAGGAGGAGGGCGAAAGCATCGGCGGCGACCTTCTTCCGCTCCTTGCACTTCTCCAGGACGGGCGGTACGACGGCGGAGAGATGAGGCGCAAACTTGGAGCGCAATCCGCTCGCGATCCCCGCCATGCACTGGCAAGAGGCTGCCACGATGTTCACGTTGCTGTCCTTGCTCGCCAGCTGCAATGGCGGAGACTGGTTGGAAGTGAGAGAAGAAAGCTGGAAAGGGTGAACCCTGATGAGATGGTCGAGTATTTCGTGGTGATGGGCGGCGGGATCGAGGCGAGGTTCTTTGTCCAGGAGTTCCTTGAGGCTGTCCAAAGCGGCCTTGCGCTCCTGCCACTTGGTGGCCGTGATGCCCTCGTCGAACCCATCAGGCTTCCCTGCCACCAGGTTGTAGGGCTCCGCGTAGGCCCAATCGTCCTTCAATCCAGCACCCTCCTTTCTGGTCTCGCCCAGTGGAGGGGTGAGAAACCTGAACTGCCTCTTCCACTTCCTCCTCCACCTCCTCCTCCACCACCTCCTCTGCTGCTCCCGTTGCAGCTGAACTTGAAGCACCGCCCGTCTTCCGCCCACTCCCAGCACTGCTTGCTTTTGCCTTCTGCAATTCATACCTCTTCTTCCTATTCTTCTTTTGTTAGGGGCTGGGGGCACCGTGGCTGCTTTAGCAGCTTTGAGCTCGGAGGCCTTGGCGACGGAGTCGGTGACGAGCTTCCATTTCTGGGCGTCCTCCGTCAAGGCCCCAGCGAACTGGGCAATGGGCTTCTCGCCCACTGCAGCTATGGCTCCGCCCAGCGCTGCTGAAGCCGCCTCCCGCGTGTCCTTGTCCGGATCCCCCATTAGCTCAATTGGACCTCCCTTTTGAGGAGGAGGAAGAGAGGGAGGGGGTGAGAGAAGAGAGGAACCTTGACGAGGGCTTCGGCGAGGGGCTTGAGCGTCTTCTTCGGCAAGCTCTGCTGGTCCAGGCCGGGAAAGTGGCGAGAGAGGAAGAGACAGGTCTGGATCTTCACGCCCGGCGACTTGTGACTCAGCGCCTTTTCCAGATCCTCCACCACGGAATCTACGCTATTCTGTCAAAACCAAAGTTATGAGTAAAGAGAGAGTGAGATGAGGCAATGAAGAGGCAGGAACGTAGGCAAAGATGGCGTCGAGAAGGAGTGCAAATGCGTCAGCGGCGACCTTCTTCCGCTCCTTGCACTTCTCCAGGATGGGGGGAACGACTGCGGAGAGGTGTGGCGCGAACTTGGAGCGAAGGCCGCGCGCAATGCCCGCCATGCACTGGCAGGACACCGCCACGATCATCACATTGCTGTCCTTGCTCGCCAGCTTCAATCATCATCATCATCATCATCCATCATCATCAGAGATGGAAGAGGGAGACCCTGATGAGGTGGTCGAGTATTTCGTGGTGGTGGGCGGCGGGATCAAGACGTGGTTGCTGATCCAGAAGTTCCTTGAGGCTGTCCAGAGCTGCCTTTCGCTCCTGCCACTTGGTGGCTGTGATGCCTTCGTCGAAGCCATTCGGCTTTCCCGTCACCAGATTGTACGGATCCGCGTACGCCCAGTCATCCTTTAATATTCGTCCTAATATCTCAAAATTGTCTCGACTAAATGCGTACCTGAGTGGCACTTGAATCGGTTCCTTGGTCAGCCATTGGCCTCAATTCCTCTTCAAATTCCTTCTCCGCTGAAACAAGAGTGAAGGAGCTAAACCTAAAGAGCTGTCGCTAGGCCTGGGCTTAGTAGTGGAGTAAGAATGGTCGGCTGGCTGGTAGACGCGACAACTTGCGCACACAAGAAGCGGCTGGCGGGGGGATGACCTCAACTTACCGTAAGCGTCAAACTATGCATTCAAAGCTCTCGCATGCCTTCCCGCTCAGGCAACAAGAGCCAGCTTTCCGCGCGCTTTTGAGTCGGCGGCCTTTGCGTGGATTCCTATGAGCCTGCAAATTCACTTCCCTTGCGCGCTGCCTGTTCCCAAACATTCTTATCGCTCTACCCTCTAGCACTCAGTGCGTAGTCAGGTGATCATTAGGGAAATATTCTTGGCGGAAGGACTGATCTGCTTCAATTGACACCTTGCTTTGTGCAAGCTGGCAGGTAGTTGGGGGAAGTTTGCAAATATTACAGCGAGAATGTTGGGAAAAAGCGGGCGTCGGCTGCTGCGTGGCTTTGGAGGTGTTGGCGGACGAAACTTGTCCAGGAACCACGACCCCAACCCGGCCACCAATGCCGCCTGCATTGAGCGCGAGCGGAGCTTCGGGGCCCACAACTACAAACCTGTCCCTGTCGTCCTTCGCTCGGCCAAAGGTCCCATCCTCTCCTCCGCTCCATTGAGGAAGACGGAGAAGAGTGCAGGTGTATTCGTGTGGGATGTGGAAGGGCGTCGGTACTACGACTTCCTGGCCTCGTACTCGGCGGTGAACCAGGGCCACTGCCACCCGCGCATCGTGGCGGCCATGGTGGACCAGCTGGCCAGCGTTTCCCTCACCAGTCGCGCCTTCTATGCTGAGATCATGGGCCAGTATGCTGAGTATATCACTCGCCTCTTCGGATACGACAAAGTCCTGCCCATGAATACCGGTTCCCGTCTATCACCTTTTTTCCACGTTTGTAATTGGCTCATAGGTAACTAAACCGAAATAAACATCTGTTTTAAAATTATGACGAATTTTCTGTTCAAGGTTATTTCTGTTTCGCTAGCACACTGAGTTCTAATTTAGTTCTCGCAGCGAGCCTTTTAAAATAATTGAATTTGGGAACTAAAACTATAAAAAATCACTTTTATGTTATTACCACCTTGAAGCCAATTTAGTCCTTTTTTAAATCATCAATTTCAATGCAAGCGTTTGCGTCAAAAATTACAATCGTCTAATGGTTTAAAAGGTGTGGAAGGTGGAGATACAGCAGTAAAATTGGCCCGTCGATGGGGATACGAGGTTAAAGGTATCCCTTCTAATCAGGTAAATATAGCCATTCAGGGAGAATGAATAGAGAATAAAAGCTGTTGAGGCCCGAGTGGTGTTCGCAGAGAACAACTTCTGGGGTCGCTCAATCGCCGCCATCTCTTCTTCCACTGATCCTGACAGCTACGGCGAATTCGGCCCTTTCGTGCCTGGCTTTGACATTGTGCCCTTCAACAACCTCTCTGCCCTTGACGTTCCTTAACCTCATCCTTCACTAAGCCCTATTATTAAGAGATGTTCTAGAAAGCGTTGGCGAATCCCAATGTGGCTGCCTTCATGGTGGAGCCAATTCAAGGCGAGGCTGGCGTTGTGGTCCCAGACGCCGGCTACTTGAAGGGTTAGGGAAGGGAAGGGATCGGCCTCAGCCCTCACAAAATATTTCCAGGTGTTCGTGAGCTGTGCGACAAGCACAAGGTCCTCTTCATCGCCGACGAAGTCCAGGCCGGCCTTGGGCGCACCGGGAAGTAGATGCCCCTCCCATCTTCTCCAATGAGGATATTGAAGAGGAGAGTTTGAAAGGATGCTGGCCTGTGAGCACGAGGGGGTGCGGCCGGACATCGTGGTGCTGGGTAAGGCGCTGTCGGGGGGCGTTTTCCCCGTCTCCGCCGTCCTGGCCGACGACCCCATCATGCTCCTCATCAAGCCGGGCCAGCACGGCTCCACCTACGGCGGCTGTTCTCTCGCCTGCCGCGTGGCCATGGAGGCGCTCAAGGCACGGCCTTCTCGTCAGCATTTTTGAGGGATAGCTGGAACTAATGTTAAGGTTGTGGTGGATGAGAAGCTGTGCGAGAACTCGGAGAAGATGGGGAGGCTGCTGATGAAGGAGCTGGGGAAACTGCCGAAGGATCAGGTGCGGTTCGTGCGCGGCAAAGGCCTCTTTACTGCCGTTGGCATTGCTCCTGGTTCATTCTGCTCCGATAGTTTCCGAGGGAAGACGTAAGATGTAAACTGGGCTTAAGGTGTGGGCTCAGCATGGGATGTGGTGCTGGCGTTGGCTTCAAATGGACTGTTGGCGAAGAACACGCACAATGACGTGATTCGCTTTGCGCCACCGCTAACTATTTGTGAGGAGCAGGTCATGGACTGTGTCTCCATCATTGCCGAAACCCTCGCCGAATGTGCCGCCAAGAAATAGTCCCCTGATGTGCCATTGTTTTCCTACTATTTTATTATTTGTCAACTGTGCATCAACTGGTCAGGTAGGGTTTTTGTTCGGAGTTGCTTGCAGCCAAAAATAAGAGGGACCAATCAAGCGCGTCCTCGTGATAAGGGGCAAAAAACTGGGACGTGGAAATGAGGAAATGTGATCGCCCTAATCGCTTTGTGAGCGGCCGATGATGCGGCGGAGTAGATTGCTGGGGGTTAATTGCGGGACAATTGCGAAAGACTCGAGCGAATGAGAAGCGTAGCGCTCTGCGGGTTGAGGCTGAGTGGAGTTAAGGGGTTTGCAACTGCTATGGGAGTTAGGCTGGATGGTAGGGAGGGAGGAGAGCGGGAGAGATGGGCTGATGAGAGAAGGGGGCGGAGAGGATGAGTCTGTGATGGAGCAAAGCGAGAGGAAGAAAGACTGGCGACTTGCGTAATTGCCCGTCCCCGGCTTCCAGCTACCTCCAATAGGCTGGCTGGTATTCGGGGGGTATGGAGGGAGGGTGGCTAAGAGGGGCGAGGGGCTGCGAAGGGACGAGCGGGGGGAGGGAGTGAAAAACTGGAGCTGCGTCCGAAGCAGAGCAGCGGAGAGTCGAAAGGCTAGCATTTACCTCACTTCCTCCCGCCCCCACTCCTCCTCTCCCATTGCACTGCCCAGCCGCACTCCCATTGCACACCCCGTCCCTCCTCCCCTCTCCGACTATGAAGGCCCTCCTTTTCGCAGCCCTCCTCTCCGTCGTTTCCGCTTTCGACTACTTCAATGGTGCTTTCCTATTTCCTTGTTTTCCACTTCTGGTGCTATGGGAGATGGGAATGTAGGCTTCCACGGGTGCGTGCATGAGCCGCCGCGCCCGCGCTCGGGGCGTGACACGTGCAAGTGGAAGCCGATCAAGAGCCCGCTCACCGGCTGCATCATCCGCTGGAAGTGCAAGCAGATCTCCGCCGCCCCCAAGCCCTGCCCCGAGGCCCCGGCCAAGCCCACCGAGGGCAAGAACTGCAACTGGGTCACCATGCGCGATCCCCGCGGCTGCATAGTCGACTACGAGTGCGAGCCGATCACCCAGCCCCCCTGCCCCCGCCGCCCCGTCCGCCCCGACAACAACGCCCGCTGCTACTACCGCGCCATCAAGAACAACGACGGCTGCGTCATCGACTACGTCTGCGAGCCCCTCGGCGGCTCCGTCTTCGCCCCGCCCCCTCAGCCCTTCCTTCCACCTCCCCCTCCTCCCCGGCCCATCCTCCCCGCCCCTCGCCCCATCCTCACCGCCCCCCAGCCCATCTTCCGACCCCCCGTCCAAGTGGCCGCCCCCCTGCCCGCCATCAGCCAGAACTGGAACGCCGCCGCCGCCGCCACCCTCGCCCGCGCCCAGGCCAGCGCCAACGTCGCCAACGCCGCCGCCCTCCAGAGAGCCCAATTGGCCGCCGCCAGCGCCACCAACATCTTCGCCCCTCGCATCCCCATCCTCAAGGACCAGGCTGCTCCTCAGGTTACTTCTCTCCCCAGTCTTTGTCTGGCATACCCTACCCCAAACTCCTAACCTAGGCGGACCGCGATGACTGGGGCGCACGGAAGGGCTCCTCTCTCGGCCTCTCCGGCCGCTGTGCTGACAGCGTCCCTGACGACTGCGAGTTCTGGTTAGGCCTCCCCCCTTACAACTTTCTTGCTGCCCCCTTACACTGCCCCTTTTGCAGGGCCACAATCGGAGAGTGCGACAATAACCCTGTAAGGAGATGGATGTGAGCAATGTAATTGATCTAATGGGGCGTGGATTGCAGGAATACATGCATCCCAACTGCCCCCACTCCTGTCGACGCTGCTAGACTGCTTCATCAATCCGCCTCCCTTCTTTCACTCTGCCAGCCTCTTCTTTACCTCCAAGCATGCTCCATTTTCGCCGCATAAACACCTAACTAAATCTTCACGCAAATTGCTTCCAGGATTATGTAGTCGTTCGAACGTGCTTTTACCTAAGCTCTAGTGGCCGAAAAATATAGTGGGTTCTTAGCAGCTTGTAAAAAAACTAAGCAAAGTATGTGCCTAAAAATAGCAAACCTAGTGAAAATATCACACAATCCTTACGCAAAGGCAACGAAAAGAGTAAATATTGAATAAATCCGTGGCCAGAATAATAAAAGAAAAAAATGGAGGAAGTAAGTAATGAATGCTGGAGGTGATGAAATGTCATCGGCTAAATGGCTTTGCTCTATTCTGCTGCTCCAAACAAGCAGGTCTGCTGATTCCCGTCCAATTATTTTTAGCCCGCTTTATTCTTGTTGCTGATAGGCAAAATTGGTCTAGCCCGAGGGTGTGCATGAGAATGGTAGCGCAGGTGAAATTGACATCATTTATCTTCATCCGAAGCCAGCCAGCCTCTTGCTTCTCGCTAATGAATTGGAGATGCCGAGCAACGACCATATTTTCACCTTTTTTCCTTCACCCCCCAATTTTTGGGACTAGGCGAAGGAAGAAGTGAAAGCAGTGATTACAGTCGCTGCTTTTCCTTCCTATCCGCTCTGTAGCGGGGCTGTCTGAAATGCATGAAAGGTGGGGAAAGGCCGGGTTGGTGGATGATTTGTGTCTGGGACAGTCTCTGGCCTCTTCAATAATGCCTCATCCCCTACTCACATTCAATCCAGTCCCTGCATCATTTTAATGGCCAGTTAGCCTGCACGTAGAGCTTTTTTGCCGGATGGGAGCGCAGGGGCGGGGTAGGGCCTGGCATTGTAATCGGATGAGGCAGCCTAAAAGCCCAATCGCCAGGCGTAGTCAGAAAGGAAAGGGCAGGTGCCTCTGCTCGCAATTAGCGGAATTGCGAGCTTAGAAGGAGGCTTGAAGACTCTTCGACAGTAGGCCTGTTTTCCTTTTCTCGCTCTTCCTCTCTGGCTTCCTCTACCCTCCTAAGTCCAAATGGAAAGCCTGGTGCTGCGCCCTCAGAGAGGTTTGCCGCCTGCAATTTGCGCTGCCCCTGTTGGAGAAAGTGTGTCTCCGTGGAAAGTTAATCAGGACGGAGATGGGGGGCAGGACGGGGTAGTGTTGGTGGGGGCAAGGTAGATAAGTGAGGTCGGAAGGTGCTTTTAAAAGGCATGCCGGATTGCTTAGCCTTTGTGCTTCTTCGCCCGCGTAAGCCTTCTTACCCCTTCAACCTTCACTTCGGCTGGCAAAGGAAATCGGACGGAATGAGAGTTTTTGCAGCCCGCTGCCCACCCATGTCTCCTACCAACACCTCCAACGACAATTTCAATGCCTCACTACTGGTCAAATATCTTCCCTTTTTTATATTTATGCTTATGTTTTCAAATATAACTAAAAAAGTTATCCTATGCGACTTTTAGGCTTATTAAATTTTCAGCAATGCTTGATGTTTGTTTAGTCGTAATAAGTACCATCTTGAAAATAGTTTTTTCATAAATTTGGCTGGCGCGAATGGAGCTTTAGCGCAGTGTCAGCGCCCAGCCCCTCCTTTCGACCCAGGTGTACGTTTTGAGGGTTATTGCTAGATCTTAATTTTGATAAGGCTCTAGCTCCTCAAACGAAGCTTCAATCTTTCTGATGCTTTTGCATCGGAAAGAGCAGCGTCAAATTAACCAAAACTCGCGAGAAATAGCCAAAAAGGATCAGAATGCTGGAGAAAATAACTCAAAACCATTTGTCCGAACTCCTTCTTCTTCTCCTCCTCCTCCTCCTCCGCATATATTCAATGGATGATAGTAGGTATTCAATCATTCAACAGTAAAGGTTTCAGTCGGCCAGGCAAAGGGATAATAGGGTTGGTCCTTGGCTAAGAGGGGACCGTGCTTCCGCTCCGCTCGCACGGCCCCAATTGACTGCATAATTAAAATGCCCAATTACAATCCATAATTTGAAATTGCCCCGAGTTAAAAGTCAAAGAAATAATATTACTACTTGTGGAATCTGCTGTGTCATCTGCATTTTGTTTTTGGGTGCGCATGGAAAGAGACTCTGAACTACGTGCCAAAAACAAAATGCAAGCAAGCAACAAAGTCCAAGCAGCAGATTCCACAAGTAGTAATTGTATTTCTTTGACTTTTAACTCGGGGCAATTTCAAATTATGGAGAAAAGTGAACCAAATTTGGCTTGCCGATAGTACCAGATATATACCCAGCGAGAAAACAAGAAATATTAAAAAAAATTTAGTCTGTCAAAAATAAGAAAAATAAATAAATGAATTCTTTCAGAATAAATAATTCATAATAAATAAATTTTTGACCAAAATACAGGCAGCAAATTGGGAATGGGACACTTTCTTCATCAATGGAAGCTTCACGCTCTGCTTGCTGATGCTACTGATCACTATTTTCGGGTTGTTGCTAAATATCAATATAATTAGCGAATATTTAGGACGTATTGTTGGTAGGTGCACGGGAAATGCGCTCAGCATGTACATCTTTCTGCATCGGGTGAACCGCAAGAACGGAGTGAGCATTCTGCTGGGTGGCCTGGCCGCATTCGACATCGCCATGCTTCTCTGCAGCACTCTCACTTTCTTTCCCCTTGGTTCTTCTCCCTCCTCCCCCTCCTCTTACGCCTCAAATCTCTTACAACCACCCTCCCACCACTAATCGCTTCAGGCCTCTTCAACTACATCGGACAAGGCGACAGGAACCAGCTGCACCCCAAACAACTGAGCATTTTGCAAGTGCTTGCCTACACCACCAAATACGTCTATCCTCTGGCCATGATGGCTCAGACGGGCTCAGTCTGGACTCTGGTTGTAGCCACGGGGGAAAGGTTAGGCCTTTTATGCCCACAATCATCTGCAAGGCTCAATGGAGCTGTACGACTAAAGGTTCATGGCAGTGTGCATGCCGCTGCAAGCCAGACGCTACTGCTCAGTGGAGAAAACGCAGATCTTCCTCTCCGTCGTTGCTGCGGTCTCCATTCTCTACAACGCCTGCCGCTTCTTCGAGTACCGCATCACCTTCATCAGCGTCCAAGGGAACATTTCTGTTCACAACCATCCGTCCTAGCCTATCTTTTACCTCTAAGTCTCCCTTTGAGGTGGAAGCGCCGACAGAATGGCTTCGCTCCAACGAAACCTACCACCACGTCTACGTTATCTGGGCGTACTTTCTTCTCATGTTCTCCACACCCACGCTCCTCATCTCTGCCCTGACCATCAGCATTCTCTCCGCCATTCGCAAGGCAATCGTGGGAGGGGCATGAAGTGGTTGGGTTGGAAAGCTGAGTCTGGTGCAGGCAACAGCGGCAAGGAAGCGATTGTCAATCTGTGAGAGTCGTGAACGAAGCACGACGACAATGCTACTGGTGGTCCAGTTCACCTTCCTTGTCACCAACACCCTGCCACTAGCTCTCTCCGTCATCGAGCTCGACGTGGCCCACACAGAAGAGCGCAAGGGGTTCTGGTCTCCCTCTACTCATCCCTACTATCCCCTGCTATTTTCCTAGCCATCGCCTTCCTGCAGGTACTTCTTTCTGACAGACCTCTCCAACTTCCTCGTCCAGGTCAACAGTAGCATCAACTGCCTCATCTACATACGCTTCAACACTCGCTTTCGACGTCAACTCCTCAGTCTACTTCGCGGCAACGGCATCTTTGGCGGAACGGTCACTCATCCCTCTTTCTTTCCTTTCCTTCCTCACAGGTGAATAGAGACCGGCGCGAAGGAAGGAGGAAAAGGAGGAAAAGGTGGATGGAAAAGGCTGGTGTTTGGAGGAGGTGAAAGAGAAAGTCTTGCTCATGCTGGACTCCGTGCGTAAGATGAACGCCAACATTCTCAACTCCTCCAGCACTCGTCTTCTTCCCCCAATCAAAGCCATTCCCCGCTCCTCGGTCTACCGTCTCACACACACTCCCCCCCAACCCCCGTCCACACACACTGATTCTCTCCCTATAGCCATGCCACTCCGAGAATGCCGCTAGTCTTAGTATCACTCCTGACCAGAGAGACCTTGCGTAATATTGGAGCTGGGCTAGAGTAGGAATTGTTTGAAGGATCGGCGGAGTGATGGAAACCTGGAGTCGGAGGGGAGCTTCTTCCGCTTCATCGCCACCTATCGGGGGCGCGGGGGCGTGCAAAGCAGCACGGTGCCCACCCACAAATCCTCCTCCTTCGTCTCCCTGTTCGAGCAGGAGGAGCGTCGGGTGCGGCATAAGAGAAGCTGCGACGCCACTCTCATCGTGGAAGCTTCCTCCTCCTCTGTCCCGCATAATATCCTCACCCTTTCACGTCGTACTGAAAGCCTGGCAATCTAGCTCCCCTCACCTCTGCCCTGCTCTTATTTCACATTCTACAAACCTATTTCACACGCCTGGCTGTGATCTAGAAGCAGCACAGTGCCCACCCACAAATCCTCCTCCTTCGTCTCCCTGTTCGAGCAGGAGGAGCGTCGGGTGCGGCATAAGAGAAGCTGCGACGCCACTCTCATCGTGGAAGCTTCCTCCTCCTCTGTCCCGCATAATATCCTCACCCTTTCACGTCGTACTGAAAGCCTGGCAATCTAGCTCCCCTCACCTCTGCCCTGCTCTTATTTCACATTCTACAAACCTATTTCACACGCCTGGCTGTGATCTAGAAGAATTCCTGTTCGGGGTTTAATCTGTTATATATATTTTTGAAAGGTTGATTTTGCTAGAAGTTTTCATTGTTTTGTGTTGAATAAGAACATCAGCAAGCGCATGAGGTGCATAGATAAAATGTTCACGGGGGTTGAAAGAGCATGATTAACGTCTGAGACATGGAAGGCAACACTTGTGGGCGAACACATTTTATCGCTGCGGAGCATTGTGCAGTGAGTGAGTCGCGTGTTGGCTGTCCTCGATAATTGCTCTTCAAAGACCATCCGTTTATTCTGGAAATTTAAATCATGATCTGGTTTGGCTTCGGCCTACTTTCCTTCGTCCTTTCTCCCGTCTCAGGTTCATTTTTATACAAAAACATTTGATCAGTGAAGGAGGGCATGACTTGGATCCAGCGAAAATGACTTTTTGTACACCACGAACACTGTACCTCTCGGAGACACAGAGCAACTTCACTATCCATTCTCCTACCGGACCCGTCATATGCTCCTGGCTTGCCTTCTAACTCCTTTCCTTCAAACCTTTCAACCAATCTCGTGCTGAAGGACTGTAATTGCCCCTACTGATAGCGCTATTGCCCTCAATATATCCGCAGTTTCTCATGGTTTAGCAGATATATATGTTTCCAGTCCCAATCTAGGGTTCAAAACACTTTGGACAAGGTTAGCATGCTTAGTTTTTGCACATTGAAAAAAGGATTGTTTCCCAGAGGCGGTTCTTTTTCGACGCTGCGCATATTCTACGAAAAACAAATATTAATCACATACCATAAATATACGTCGGCTCCGCATTTTCAGGCCAGCCTATCCCTGAAATACTTCGGTATTTCCAACATTTCGCTTAATTATCTGTAGATTGATTAGAATAATTCTAGGCAAAGAGGCTGTTTGCGGGCGTAGAAACATTAGTCTTGCGACAAAATTCCATTTCTCAGCTTCTATCCCTTTAGACACAATCTGCTTTTGGTTTTTCCGAAATTGAGATGCATGTAAAACAAGAATGAGTGAATGGATGAATAGGCGAATGACTGCGGAAGCAGGAAAGCGTGTGAATTTGACTCTGCCAACAAACTTTGCCCACCTAGGCCAACTCAGCGTTTTCGACGGAACAGATAGAATCAACAGCCTTGAGCAGTTGCCTTTCACACTTTTTCTCCCTTTTCCTATGGAACATGTGAAAGTGTTGAGGTGCGGGGAGCCTTGGGGCCAGTGTCTTGGGGCAGTGTCCAGTGGCAGCAGCTTGGTCATCATCGCTCGCCATCCTTCCTCGTCTCCCAGCCCTTGGAACTTGAGCCTGGATTTGAGCACAGGCTAGCTAGTGAATGAGTTGAAGAATGTGGCGGGAAGATTGAGAGTTCGTTGCGGGGTGGCCGAAGCCGGAGCGGAAGCCATCCATGTTCCCGTTGGCCTTGTACACCACCAACCTCTTACTGCTGTGCAGAGTGAGGGGGAGGGTGTAGGGCGGGAGGCCTTTGATGGTCTGTAGAGGACGTCTTCCTGGAGGCGAGCTGCATGACGGCGTACGCGGTCATGAAGTTGCAGACGTGGTTGGGGAGGCCGTCCAGGTTCCCGTAGGCCTTGTACACCACCAACCTCCTGGGACGTAATAGGAGGAAGGAAGGAGTTTTGAGGCCACACTGAGGAACTCAATGGAGGCGTCGTCCAACGGGCAGAGCTTCATGGAGCAGAGGGCATCCATGCAGTTGCCGGGGTTGAAGAAGGCGAACACGCTGGACTGGCGCGGCTTGATGTTGGAACAGAGTATAGGCAGCAAGCAGCAGTCGGCGTCGATCGGGGCGGAGTCCTGGAGGATTCCAGTGTAGGCGTTGTTGGGCTGAAAGTGGCAGATGCCGCAGTCAAAGCCGTCCAGCATTCCGCACTGGTTGCAGTCCTTGGAGATCTGGACGCAGTTGCGGTGCTCCAGGAAGCCGTAGCGAAAGCGGCAGACTTTGTCCAGAATGGCCGCTATCTTCAACGGCGGATAGAAGGAGGAGGAGGAGGTTGGTCATTGACACAATCTTCCAATGCGCATTAGCGAAGCAGGCACAGAGGAAGAGGGCCTTGAAGGCGTTGTGCTCGTAGCTGACGCCGTCCTCGAAGAGGTCCTTCTAGCCGCAGGTGAGCAGGCTGAAGACGCAGATGACCGGAAGGCCCGTAGAAGCTGCAGTGGAGGCAGTCCATGAAGCTGGGCCTGGTCCAGTAGTTGTCTGTGTAGAAAAGCATAGTCCGCTTGTGATTCTCCTTCGGCCGTGTCTTTCGGCGTTGCTTTTCGAAATTTACACGATCAAAAAGATCCGTAAATGAAGCGATGTCGAAGGATGGCCATTGACTCTGAAGCTGGCTGGGCTTTCCTTCAGCGATGCTAATAGTTTATAAATCCGCAAGGATCATAAACAGGCGGGGCTGGCGAGGTTGCAGCGGGCAGCAGGAAGTTTCGCCAGTACTGTCCAAGTTGATCTCAAAACTCAGCAGTGGAGACGTTGCTTCTGCTGGATAGCTGTCCTTGGCTGGCCGGCGGTTGCAGCAGAGGCCGTAAGTTTGAAAATGGGCTGGAGCCAATTTTCAAACTCTGGCAGCGAAGTGGATCGGTTCGCTGGTAGCTGCAGGCAATTTCAAAATCCGTTCAGGATAATGAAATTGTCATCGGCGATGCTTGTGCAGCAGACATGAAAACAACTTTGCAGTTGATTTTCAATGTCCAGGTAGCAAGGTCGCGTCCGAGCCGACGGAGACTGGAGCTGGCAGCGACGAATTTGAAATTGGACAGTGGTCAATTTCAAAGTCCGGCAGCGTAGATGGATCGAAGCTGGTTGCTGGCAGCCGAAGAATGTTCAAAATCCAATTAAGGATGATGAAATTCTGTTGACGATGCTGATGACGTCAGCATGAAAAGAAACTTTTCAGTTAATTTTCAATGCTTAGCAGCGAAGTCGAATCTTGTCTCGATCGTCGGCGTTGAATGATTTCATAAAATCTGCAAGGATAGAATGAAATCATTGAAGGGAGTTGCTCTTTGAAGAAAACTTTTCAGTTCGCTTCAAGACCCTTTGACGCAGCAGATTACGGACGTCAGAGTTTCGTGGCAGTCGTCCAAGGATGACGTAATCACTCGAAACTCGGCACTGCGATGTTGCTGGTGATGATCGGAGATTGAAATGGGACTCGAAAGTCAATTTCAATTCCATGCAGCGTAGTCGCAGTTGCTGCCGTTTAGAAGTTCACGAGGCCGGCTCTGGCTGAGTGAAGATCTGGAGCTGCAGGGTGGGCTGTCTGGCAGCGAAGCAAAGTCCGGCATTGCAGGCTGGGCTCGATTCGCTGTCCGCTCATTGTAGATCGGTGATTTGGGCTGTTGACTCGATCGCTGCTGATGAAAGGAGCAGCAAAGTCAACGGCCGTGGGTTGTTGCGGAAGCGGAAGTTGGCGGAAGTATTGCTGGGCATTGAATTAGCATTGTAGAGGTGGTCGGTCGATGGTACTGATGAAGCAAATCAGCTCTCTGATCTACCAAACGCTGTGGTGATATGCAGCAGGAACGTAGCGAGATTCTCTTTCGTCGACATCACCGAAGGGGTTAGGAAGACAGAGCGGAAACGGGTTGGGGGAGAGCGAGCCACATTAGAGAGCAACTGATCCTGGCCTCCCTTCCGCCCGCCTCATCGACTAAGGGTCGGACGAAACCGGTTTGGGAAATGGCACAATTATTCATCTTGGGGCATTTTAAGGGGTTTTTGGCCTCAATAACCACACCATATAGGTAAATTGGGGCGTAGATTACGAATATTTTGTCCATTTGCTTACACATTGTCTTCATGGGCTTCTACCAGGCCATGATGTACAAGCAGCTCATCATCAACTTTGTCTTCGGACATTTTAAATGATTTTTGGCCTCAATAACAGCACCATATAGGTAAATTGGGGCGTCGATTACGAATCTTTTGTCCATTTGCTTGCTCCACTGCTTGTTCACCACGGCCTGGTGGAAGCCCATGAAAAACAGATACATAATCTACATCCCAAATTACCTATATGATATTGTTTGTAGGGTCAAAAACCCTTTAATATGCCTCGAGATGAAGTTGATGATGGCCTGCTTGTTAACCATGGCCGAGTGCAAGCCCATGGAGACCAGCTGGAAGCAAACGGGTTCCAGAATCATAAGCTACTTCCAAAATTACCTATATAATGCTATTTGTAGGCACAAAAACCCTTTAGAATGCCTCAAGATGAAGTTAGTGATGACCTGCTTGTTAACCACGGCCTGGTGGATGCCCATGAAGACCAGATAGAAGTAAGCGGGCGCCACAATCGTATTCTACGTGCAAAGTTACCTATATGGTGCTGTTTTTTAGACCAAAAACCCTTTACAATGCCTTAAAATGAAGTTGATGATGACCTGCTTGTTCACCACGGCCTTGTGCAAGCCCAAGAAGACCAAGTACAAGCAAACGGGTGCCACCATCGTAATCTACGTTCAAAATTACCTATATGATGCTATTTTTAGACAGAAAAACCCTTTAGAATGCCTCAAGACGAAGTTGGTGATGACCTGCTTGTTCACCACGGCCTGGTCGAAGCCCATGAAGACCAGATAGAAGTAAGCGGGCGGCTGTAGGGTGCTAAGAGATTCAGGGACTTTTTGGTGCCACTTTATTCTTTCACTTTGTATTCTTGCCATTGCACAGACACCTTAGAATCATGCTTTATCCAACCATATCCTGACCTAGCCAGCCTTGAGCCAGTTGCTGAGCGCAGCTTTGCTGCTTCTGGCGATCCCAATTTGCTGCAGTTTCATGGTGCTGCTGCCAGAGTCTGGTGGCCCTGTGATTCCGTCTCTTTGCTGGGGTATCTTTTCCGCTGCGCTTGCTTGGATGCGCTGGCGTCCTCCCCGGCCCTGCTCAGGCACGGGGGGTGGCTGAATACATCACTCGCTTCGGATCTTGACAGCTTCTACCTGGTCTGCATGGTCTTCCATCAGGCCGTGGTCAACAAGCAGATAATCACCAATGTCCTCTTCAATGCCATGCATATTGAAGGGATTTTTGCCTTCCCCCTGTACAATTAAGTGGATGAAATTTTTATATAGTGG
>JASANA010008646.1:0-10545 GCA_030248095.1 Ptycholaimellus sp. GST1_10
ATTATACCCTGCCAGAACTGAAAAGTAGAAATACGGTTATGTATACGTTTTGTGTCAAGAATATTAATGTAATTCTTATAATTGTATTATGCCTTATGTTTAAATTCAGAAATCAAAACTTGTCACATTAAATTGCGCTCATGTCATTTCATACAGCTTTTAATGAATCAGTATCTACTGGAACTACGGATGCTGACCATGATGAAACATTGAGACCCAGTTATTCTCAATCCGCTTCATCTGTAAAGGAATGTGACAAAGAAGAGAACATCGATTATCAGCCTATAAATGCAAAACTGGCACTGATCTTTGGAAAAGTTAAACATAAACACCTAGTGTTCCTTCGTTCGCCTGAGCGTCTAGACCGCATTTTTCCTAACTGGATCAATCGGACATTTCAGGAAAATGGAATATATCAGCCTTTTGACCTCAATTTTCCATCCCACGTACCAATAAGGCCCGGTGGTCCAGCTACATACTACAATGACCCACCCATAACAGCTATCGGGACTGGAATGGCTCGTCTTCTTGGACAACGCTTCAATTTACTCAAGGAAAGACCTACATACATAATATCATCCCCAGCTTTGCGATGCATTCAAACTGCAGTTGCTGTTTTAGAAGGAATGCAGATAAAAAATGAAAATGACCTGTCCATTTTTATTGAGCCTGGACTATTTGAGCCTCTAGGTTGGTACCACTCACTTCCTTGTTTTCTAGAATCAGATTACCTTAGAAGCATTGGAACCCAAATCATCACCCCCCAATCAGTGCTTTAACAAGGAACCAGATTTCCGCTCACCAGCGGAAATCTGGTTGTTGGCCACCAGCGGTCCCTCGGCTGATGTCCTTTTTTGGGGAAGGCATCCTAAATCTGTGTATTGCTCTGTCCAGCCTGGTGGAGTCTGATGATTGTGGCTCGAGTTGCTAGTGAAAGAAAATGCCGGGAAAGCATGGTTAAGGGATTTGTGATGTGAACTGGGCAGGTGCAAGGGTTGTGTTTCACCAAATTTGCTACTAATTGCTTGCATCAAAATGAATCGCCGTTCGCCGAATACATTTACACACTTGGATACATCGTTCCACTAAAGGATTTTATATTTTGTTCAAAATTGAGGCAGTGGCGATTTCTCAAATTTAGGCGTTTCCTGGTAACCTGAACACCCTGTAAAATGTATGAATTTACTTTAAGTAAATTCTGCTTTTCAGGATATAAACTATACACTTAGAACAAGGTATCTTGAAAGTTTGAAAGAAAACAAAAAACTGTGAGGGTACCTTGCCTTATTGCTCTACCTACTGGCCCAGGGGAACTTCAGGTGGAGAAAAACCGGACAGAAGAGGATCGGCTATCCAGCAGTGACATGATTCATCCACCCTTTGTTCTATTTTGACTAGTGATGTTTGGGTTAATGCTGCTGCTGCTGCTCTCCTCCCTCTGCGATTCAGTTCCCCTTTTTCCTCTCTGGTAAACGCCTCCTTCACTAGGCTGGAGCTCTGCTCAATCTAACCAGGGGTATGCCACGCACCTCACAGTGGTTTCGAGTCGAAACAGCCTACTGCTGACACCCGGGCAGTAAGACCTTCTTTTCCATTTGAATGGCAAAGTTGTGGCCTGAGGTGAGAGCTCAGTCAGATCGTTTACCTGGTCAGCTTTAAGAGCCTAGTAATCTTGGAAGCCTTTGTCCTTTCCCGCTTCAGACTGGGGGCAAAGCTATGAAAGTTTAGCTTGGAAGCGGCCTAATTTGCTTGTCTTGAGCAACTTTTAATTTAGGAGCAGATTTTCTTTAATCCACACACCCTCCTGGCCAAGGCAGCCTGGCAAAGGTTTGTCAAGCGTCAGGAGTTTTGCCAATAAAAGCTCCTAAGAAGTTGTAGTCTTCAAAAGAGCTAGGCTAGTGGGCAAAGGTATCTGTTTGTTAGAGCTTGTGAGACTAAAAGCATTGAGAGGCATGGAAGAGCATACTTTTCTGCCTACTGCAAGCTGGAGTAAGGGAAAGGGAAGCAATGGGTCATGCCTGAAAACCTTGCGCAAGGCATAGGGGAAGCTAATGTGTGCCTGTTAAGGGAGTTTGAGAGGCATCCACTAGACTGAAAGGTTGGGTCAATAATCATTCTTTCTCATTCTGCCCGATAGGGTCAGAAGAAAGCTGGATAAAGCTTTTTGACCGCGGAGCGGCCTGAAGGGCCGCGCCATGGTCTATAGAGGTTACTCAACTTTTGTCCTCATATATATATGTGTATGTATGTATATCTGGAAATGCTGGGAACAGGCGAATTCTCAACGGATTGGGACAAACTTGTTTTTTCCTGAAAGGTAATGCTATTTTAGGAAGATCTGGAGGGGTAGACCCGGAATTTGAGCATTTGGAACATTACTTTTTTGGGTAGAAATGTTGAAAAATGGGGTATGCTGTAAAATGCTCAATTCTCAAATAATTTGGACAAACTTTTTTTCCCTGAAAGGTAATAATATTTTAGGAAGATCTGGAGGGGTGGAACTGGTACCAGAGCATTTGAAACATTACTTCTTTGGGTAGAAAGGTTGAAAAATGGGGTATGCTGTAAAATACTCAATTCTCAACGGATTTTGGCAAACTTTTTTTTTGCTGAAAGGTAATAACATTTTAAGTAAATCTGGAAGGGTAGACCCGGAATTTGAGCTTTTGAAACATTACTTATTTGGGTAGAAAGGCTTGAAAATTGCAATATACAGTTTTTGCGCTGTAGCTCCTGTAATCTTGAGAATTGCACAGAAGACTTGAGTTTTTTGGTTCACAAGTTGTATATAGCAATTCCAAATCTGTGCTTACTTTTGAAAATAGTTGAGAAACCACAGACTTACTTTCTTGAGTGACAACCTTTCACGCACAGCAATGTCATCAATAATCAGTAACATCTGAACGGCTAAGAATTGAACAGAGGACTTGAGTTTTTTTGTTCACAAGTCATATATAGCGATTCCAAATATGTGCTTACTTTCAAAAATGGTTGAGAAACCACAGACTTACCCTCTTGAGTGACCAACTTTCACACACAGCAATGTCATCAATAATCAGTAACAGCTGAACGGCTAAGAATTGCACAAACGACTTGAGTTTTTTTGTTCACAAGTCATATATAGCAATTCCAAATCTGTGCTTACTTTCGAAAATGGTTGAGAAACCACGGACTTACTTTCTTGAGTGACAAACTTTCATGTATGGCAATGTCATCAATAATCAGTAACAGCTGAACGGCTTAGAATTGAACAGAGGACTTGAGTTTTTTTGTTCACAAGTCATATATAGCGATTTCAAATCTGTGCTTACTTTCGAAAATGGTTGAGAAACCACAGACTTGTCTATTAGAGCGAGGAAATTCCATGCATTCATATCATAAGCTGGAAGGTGGTGTGCTCCGCGGTCACCTATTGCGCTTTGCGCCATATACTTGTTATTTAGCTTGAAGCAGCTAAATTATTGAAGAATAAATAAGTACTCTTAAACGGAGCTGAAAGCAACTCCAATCAAAAATTGTGTATGAAATACACAAGTGGTTGACAGACTAGTAGGGATACGCCATGTACCAACCCTAAAGGTACCACTAGCCTGTTTCACAGTATTTTGGAAACAGAGGAACCCGGCAAGCCGGCCCCCATTGCCTACTTTGTGAAAGGCTTAGCTTTTCCTAGCCCTGCCGATGAGCTAAACGGGATATCCTACAATTGAAGTTGGGTGAAACATAAAGTCATGGGATAAAGTCCTAGTACTAGACTAATGGCAAGCGTTATTATTGATTTTTGACCGCGGCGCGGCCCGACGGGCCGCTCCGCGGTCTATAGAGGTTACTCAACTTTTGTCCTCATATATATATGTATGTATATATGTATATATGTATGTCTGGAAATGCTGGGAACGGGCGAATTCTCAACGGATTTGGACAAACTTTTTTTTTCCTGAAAGGTAATGAGATTTTAGGAAGATCTGGAGGGGTAGACCCGGAATTTGAGCATTTGAAACATTACTTTTTGGGGTATAATGGTTTAAAATGTGGTTATGCTGTAAATGGCTCAATTCTCAACGGATTGGGAAAAATTTTTGACCGCGGCGCGGCCCGATGGGCCGCTCCGCGGTCTATAGAGGTTACTCAACTTTTGTCCTCATATATATGTATATATATATATATATATGTGTCTGGAAATGCTGTCCACGGGCGAATTCTCAACGGATTGGGGCAAACTTTTTTTTTCCTGAAAGGTAATGCAATTTTAGGAAGATCTGGAGGGGTGGAACCGGTTTCCGAGCATTTGAAACATTACTTTTTTGGGTAGAAAGGTTGAAATTTGGGTATGCTGTAAAAGGCTCAATTCTCAACGGATTTTGACAAACTTTTTTTCCCTGAAAGGTAATAAATTTTTAGAAACATTTGGAGGGGTGGAACAAGTCCTGAAGCATTTGAAACATTACTTTTTTGGGTAGAAAGGTTGCAAATTTGGGTATGCTGTAAATGGCTCAATTCTCAACGGATTTTGACAAACTTTTTTTTTCCTGAAAGGTAATATTATTTTAGGAAGATCTGGAGGGGTGGAACTGATCCCGGAGCATTTGAAACATTACTTTTTTGGGTAGAACTTTTGAAAAATGGGGTATGTTGAGAAATGGTGGATTCTCAACGGATTTGGACAAACTTTTTTTTTGCTGAAAGGTAATATCATTTTAGGAAGATCTGGAGGGGTGGAACTGGTCCCGGAGCATTTGAAACATTACTTTTTTGAGTAGAAAGTTTGAAAATGGGGTATGTTGAGAAATGGCGAATTCTCAACGGATTTGGACAAACTATTTTTTGCCGAAAGGTAATAACATTGTTGGAAGATTTAGAGGGGTAGAACTGGTCCCAGAGCATAAGAAACATAACTATTTGGGTAGAAATTTTGAATAATGGGGTATGTTGAGAAATGTCAAATTCTCAATGGATTTGGACAAACTTTTTTTTGCTTAAAGGTAATTAAATTTTAAGAATATCTGGAGGGGTGGAACTGGTCCCGAAGCATTTAAAACATTACTTTTCTGGGTAGAAAGCTGGAAAATTGCAATATGCGGTTTTTGCACTGTAGTACCTGAAGTCTTTAGAATTGCACAGAAGAGTTGATTTTTTGTTCACTAGTCTTATATGTTGATTCTAAATCTGTGATTACTTTTGAAATTGGTTGAGAAACCACAGACTTGCTTTTTGAGTTACAAAGTATCATATAAAGGATGCGCTCCGCGGTCACCTATTGCGCTTTGCGCCATATACTTGTTCAATTTATAACTTAACATGCATTGAAATTTTCGTAAATATTAATTTGTTTTAGCTATTGGTGGAAATCAACCCAGAAATTGGGTGTTTGATCCTGTTTTCATGACGGGATGCTTGGAAAGAAGCTGACAAAACTCAACTATTTCTGTCAAGCAATAATTACTGGCAAGAACATTCTAGCCAAATCTACCTGAGAAAGGGTAGCTACTTTCTCCCTTTTGTGGGGGAGGGGTGGTGGAGAATAAGCCACTAAAAACTGCTGTATTGCAGCGATTTGGGCTGGTAAAATTTGCCCAATATTAACTGGTAAAATTCAGCTATGAATTCTCCAAAGAAAGAAATTCTTGGAGGCGTGATATCTAAGGAAAGGCGCTAAGTTGCCCCAGTCTTTTTCTAACTGTTTGCTCAAAAGAAGCAAAACTATTTCAGTGTAGAAATAATCTGCACATATTCAATTTTGGTTACTTGGATTGGCCAAGTTTCTTTGCTGATTTATTAAGCACTGCATTTGGTAAAAACAAATGTTTATTGTGCTTCCTTGGAAAAAGGATGCAAAAGGGTAGTTTAACCCTATCCTCATATTTGACCTTCTTCAGCCAAGTTGCAAACTTCTGGCTCAGGAGTGCCTAAAATGGGCAGTAGGTCTTTGAAAATCACCTCGCCTCCATAGACCAGGACATAGGTTAAGAAAAAACCTGCTCCTAGTAGAGGTTTGAAACAGCCTGTGGCAAACAGAGCATGTAGAAAATTTTATGTTGCCTAGACCAGCAGAATTTTTGCGCGGCCGCAGGCCGCCTGCCGCGGAGGCCGCCTGCCGCCTGCAATTTTATTATTTATTGATTTATAATCAAAATCCAAAATCTTGATTTTTCAAAAATTTGAACATGCATAAGTCCATGGTTTTTCAATGAAATTTGCTGATTTTTGGTATGTACGTCCACGAAATTGATCTCGTGAAGCTGGCACAAGGAACTTAGGAAGTTTTGACCGCGGAGGGGCCCGTAGGGCAGCTCCGCGGTCTATAGAGGTTTCTCACATTTTGTCCTCATATATATATACATGTGTATATATATCTGGAAATGCTGGGCACGGGCGAATTCTCAACGGATCTGAACATACTTTTTTTTCCCTGAAAGCTAAAATGTGCCGCTTGGATCCTGGGGGGGTGGAGCTGGAGCAGGACAATTAGAAACATTACTATCCTGAGTAGGGCAAATTTTTTCCCGAAAATTACCATTTTCCCCTATAGCGTCTGAACGGCCAAGAATTGAACACAAGACTTGAGTTTTTTTATTCACAATTCATGTATGCTGGTTCTAAATATGTGCTTACTTTTGAAAATGGATGAGAAACCACAGACTTTTCCTCTTGAGTGACAAACTTTCATGCATGCCAATAGTATCAATAATTAGTAGCAGCTGAACGGCTAAGAATTGCACAGAAGACTTTGGTTTTTTGATTCACAAGTCATATATACCGATTCTAAATCTGTGCTTACTTTTGAAAATGGTTGAGAAACCACAGACTTTCCCTCTTGAGTGACAAATTTTCACCCATGCCAATAGCATCAATAAGCAGTAGCAGCTGAATGGCTGTGAATTGTATATAAGACTTTGGTTTTTTGATTCACAAGTCATACATTTCGATTCTGAATCTGTGTTTACTTTTGAAAATGGCTGAAAAACCACAGACTTACCCTTTTGAGAGAAAATTTCACCCATGCAATGAAACCATTCCTTAATTGTTGGCATCTGCTACAGGTGAAGGTGGAAGGGGGAATATGCTCCGCGGTCACCTATTGCGCTTTGCGCCATATACTTGTTTTTATATTTTCCGATTTATAGTGAAAAACCCAAAATCTCGATGATTCAAAAATTTGAACAAGCATAATTCGTGGTTTTTCATTGAAATCTGTTGAATTTTGCCATGCATTTTTATCAAGGTGGTGTCTTGAAGTAAGGCCGCACATCTTTGCAACAGCCAAGAATACCTTGTAGCCTGGCCTAGGCTGGCAAGGACCTTCCAAAGGCAGGATTGGGGCTAAGCTACTCCTGTGAATGCTAAATCAAGACAGCCTTAGCCTTGCCCCGCAAGGCGCCAGGTGCAGGGCTTTCGCCCCCCCTGCCTCCCCCCCCTGGGCCCGCGCCGGCCCAGGGGGGGGCGGGGGGGGGGGGGTGGGGGGGCACTTTCCCTTTTCGCCCCAACTACTGCCCCAGGGGAGCTGGAGAAGAGGAGGAGAAAAAAGGGGAAGAAATCGGCTATCCAGCAGTGACATGATTCATCCACCCTTTGTTCTGTTTTGACTAGTGATGTTGAGGTGAAGGTGGGTGGGCATTGTGTGGATGGGACGGGGGTAGGGCAATTGTTGGGCACTTGCTATATTCTCCAGTTTCATGGCTGTTTCTATCACAGCTGCCGCTCTTGCTTTCCCCAGCGGATGCCCTTGATGGAAGTGTGGCAAGTGCAGATGCAGGTTGCAGATCAGCAGGTGGAAGACCTTTCATTGAGAGTAGCAGAGTCTCCATACGGCTATTTTGTCTTCATCACTTGCTGGGAGTGTGAATTCCGCTGCGAGATGGCTGCCTCTCAACCGCTGAAGACCCAGATGCGCCTCTACTCTGCTGCACCCCCGAGATGCCTTCCGCGGCAGCTGCACCTCCAGCATAAAGCATGCCATGCCCTGCGTCCCCGATGACTGGCACATTCTCTACTACGACTTTGCCAGGTCATTTCCCTCCTTCCTCCTCCTCCTTTCCAGCCTCAAACCCTCTCCTCATTTCCAGCCTCTAACCCTCTCCTCATTTCCAGCCTCTACCCATCCGTCAACTTTGGCATCAATGGGGAGCGCTGGCCCATCGGCTTGCCGACCATCTACATCAGGCTGGAGATCATGGATAGTGGTCTGGAGCCCACCGACTGGTTCGGCATCGCCAATGTGGACCTGATGCCACCCGACGAGAACCTTCTCTTCCCTATTCTCGGCCAGCACATCAACGACAAGTTCCTCTTCCACCTCTGCACCACCTGCGCCACCCGCCAGAACTGCGCCTTCTGCACCCACACCCCTGCCAAGCAAATGATACATGGCACCTTTGCAACCACTCAGATTCAGGCTGCCCTAGACCGAGGCTACCAGCTGGTGCACACCTACGAGCTCTGGCACTGGCCAGAGTCTTCAGCGGATCTCTTTCGCCCCCTCATTGCTGCCCAGTTTGTCATCAAGGTAAAGGCCTCTCCACTGCCCGAGGACCCCGCCAAGCGCCAGGCCTACATCAATGCCATCAATGCCACCCTTGGCACCAGCCTCACCGAGATTGACTTTGAGACCAATGCCAGCCTACACTTTGTCACAAAGCTCATCCTCAACTCTATCTGGGGCTACCTGGCGACCCGCATGGACCGCCTGAAGATGGAGCTGGTGAGCAGTCTGGAGCAGTACATGAGCATCAATAACACGGCGGACAAGATCATCACCCACATCTCCATCATGGATGACAAGACCACACTCATGGTCTCCTACAAGCCCATCTCCGAGCCCCCGGCCGCAAGCAGAACATTGCCCTTGCTGCCCTCACAACTGCCTACGCTCGTCTGGCCCTCCTTCATCTGCTGGAAGCCTACGCACCCTACACCCTCTACCTCATTGCCAAGCAGGGGCAGATGGCCCATCTGGTGGCTGACTCGAAGCACTCCGCCTGGGTTGCCCAGTTCCAGATACGCAAGAGCCTCCACCAGAGCATCGTCTGGAACACCCACTTCTCCAAACGCATCCTGTTCAACTCCAACAAGCGCTGGATCCCTCCAGCCCCATTGCGCGACCAGCATCTAACCAGCATTCCCTATGGCTGGAAGTGGGTCAGTGCAAAGGAACTGGCGCGAAAGTTAGAGCTGAATGCCTGTTGAATGTGTTTGTGCTCTCATCCATGCTCAACTTGTAGGTCTGATGCGTTTTCCACCACTAATTTCTCTGCTTCAGCCTAGGCACCCCCCTGCAGTCCTTTTTCTTGCCCCACTTGCCTGACCCTTACCTCAGGCCTCATTTGCAGGTCATCATCTCCACATCTATGCTCCAGCCATCCAAGGGCCGTGGATGACAACCATCCTCGGCCATCTCTGGCTCCTCCTTTGACTCATTTTTCGATGCCACCACCACCATTTTCCCCGTCGAGGCCACAAGCCGCAGTGAAGCCACCTCTGTCGAGCAGCAGTCGGACACCCTCTCTGCCCCCTCTCCCCTGCATTCACCACCCACCCGCCCCTCAACTTCACCCAGCAACCTCCCCCTCTCACATCTCAGCCGCCCTCTGTCACCCCTCAGCAACAGCCTTCCCCATGTCGAATTTATATCATAGGAAGTACCCACTTCTCCTTAGCTTGTAGCTTTGGGGTCCGACCCTTTCCCTATGTTGAAACATAGAGAGCATTCATTTCTCCCTACGTTGAAGAATCAGGAGCCTCCCCTACCCTTCTTTAAATCATAGAGAGCATTAATTTCTCCCATTTTGTGAAGCATTTAGATTCACCCTTGTAAGGTGCGTGACTCAGGTCTGGAGCGTAGCCGCAACAAGGCAGCTCCTGCACCTTAGACCTGCCTCTGAGATCAGTCCTCTCTCCTGCTTCCTTGCGATAAAACCCTGCTGCTCCTCTGCCCATGTAACCACACTACAGAGTTCTACAATGGTACCACCAGGCCTAGTCCTCGCCCTTGCTGAGCGACGTCCAGGATGGGGTCATCAGAGACTCTCGCAACCTGGCTCTGTCGTGGGGCCTGGATTAGCTCTGCGGACTCCGAGCCACAAAGTTCACTCTCACCTCCCCCTCCCCTCTTTCCTAAGCCTCCTCTCTTCCTTCTACCCCCCTCCCTCTTGTCTCTCCTCGCCTTCTGGCTGCACGCCGAAGTGAGCTGAAGTCCGCAAAGACTGAGATGACCGAAAATGGTGATGCCGGTACTCTAGAGGGCAACACGCCCGCTCCTCAATACCACCTCATGGGCCTCAAAGCCTACTATGGAGAAGGTAATGCCACGCAATGGCTGACCCGTTTCGCTGAAATAGCACGCACAAAAGGCCAGAATCAAAACACCTGGCATACACTGATTGTCCCATACTTTGGAAGGACTCAGTTAGACACCTACAGAGGGTTGCAAGAAGGTGCTCAAGGGAAAGGCAGCTACGACATAATCAGAAACGCTTTTAGTCGACACTTTCGATAGCTCCCCAGAAGTAAACCGGTTATTGGTCTGCGAAGGCATTGTCCAGCAGCCAG
>JASANA010008647.1:0-29063 GCA_030248095.1 Ptycholaimellus sp. GST1_10
TGGTCTTCTGGGCAGAGGCGTTGCCGTAGTTGTCCTTGAGGATGGACAGAGCATTGTCATAGTCCTTCTCCTCGAAGTTCTGGCACCACGTGACCGCAGTCTTGGCGGGACCCTTGAGGCACTCCATCAGCTTCTCCAGCTTGTCCACGTTGTTCATCTCGCGGTTGATGTGGTAGTAGTGGTTCCACCACTTGAACCAGACAGGGAACTCGGAGAGATTCTTGCCGTCGAAGTAGCGAGTGGGAGGACGCTGGAGGTGACTGAAGAGGCTCTCGAAGGGAAGAGGGCGAAGTTGAGAGCCGGAGAATGGGGCGGGTTGTGAAGTCGCTCCCGGGGTCTCGTCGGCAAGGCCTCGAGTCCGGGGCGGGGGTGGCTGCTCCAGGTCAGGTGTAGAGGTGGCTGCGGGCGGAGACTGGTTCTTGGCGGTGTCTGCTAGCTGACGTTGGAGGCGAAGGTTGTCGATGCGAAGGTTGTCGAGGACGGCGGCAACCTGGACCTCGTTGTTGTGGTACGCTGCCTCCTTCTGCGCCGACTCTTGCTCCAGACGTTGAAGACGGTCTTGAGTGGCCTGTAGAGCTTGCTGGGCCTCTCGGCGCTCCCGTTCCTGGGCCTGTTGGGCGACAAGGTTCTGGGTGCGGAGATGCTCCAGCTCTGCTTGGGCCTTGATCCGGTCTTCTTGCTGGAGCTCTGCTTGTTGCCGAAGGTCTTGTTCTCCAGCTCGTAGCTCTTGGAGTTGGGCCTCGGCGGCGATGCGAAGGCGGATCTGTTCTGAGCGATGGTGGCGAAGGTCGGCGATGACCTTGTCCTGAACCGCCATGTGCTCCTGCATCTCCTGAAGCTCCCGGGGTCCGGATGACTCCTGGGGCTCCTCGGTGGATGGATGAGATGGGTTGGGGGCAGAGTCGAAGTGGCCGGTGCGTTGGGCGGGAGTGGCAGAGACAATGATGGTGTTGGGATCAGTGACGTCCTCAATGGAGCGGTTGAGGTTGGCGAGGTCCGCGAGGTGTTCCTGGCAGTTGGTCTCCTCCACCTCGTCACGAACATGCTGTTGCTCCACCTCCTCTGCCTCAGCTTGGACATGGGCGGCTTCTTCTTCTCGCTGCACTTCCCTCTCGAGCTGTTCCTCTGCCTCCTCCATCTCAATGGTGGCATGGCGGAGGTCGACGTGGGCTTGTTTGCACTCCTCCTCCGTCGTGGCCTTGCGCTGGTTGACGGCGTCATAGGCTAGATGGGCGTCCTCGTAGCGCTGCTGCCAAAACTGCTTCTTGGAGATGCCGGTCTGCTGTCGATGCTCCAGGACTCGGCACTCCTCAGGGAGGCGTTGGTCTGGCAGTCCAGAGCCAGTCTCGTCCAGCGTCCCGAGCGTCCCTTGATCCTCCTCGTCCCCCTCTTGCTCCAGGTCCACCTCCTCCTGGGGTCCATGTGCCGGGCTGTTGTTGTCAGTGATGACGGTAAGCTGGGGCATGGCCTTGCGGATGAAGGAGTAGACACAGCTGGAGTTGGGTTAGAGCTTCTGGTCATAGAGCTGCTTGACGAAGGGGCGGGGCTCACAGTCGTTGGCAATCTTGCAGCGGGGGCAGGTGTAGCGGGGGAGGATGTTGGTGGAGTCGACGCGGAAGGAGCAGAAGGCGTGGAGGGCGGTCTTGTAGAGCGTAGGAGAGGAAGAACTGCCGGGCACGAAGTAGGCTCCTGCTCCGCTGATGCAGAGGATCTTGTCACACTGCTGACAGCGGAGGCGAGTGGAGTGATGGGAGAGGATGGGGCAGATGAGGTTGTCGCAGGGGCTGTCATCCAGCACGACGCAGGAGTGGGTGTGCTTGGAGACGATGACGTCCTCATCGGTGAAGTCCATGGTGAGCGGAGAGGATGTAGAAGAGGAGGAAGGAGAGGTTGGGCACCTGCTGAGCTTGCGAAGCGAGGCGGGGTTGCTGCAGCTGGCAGCCATTCCGAAGTCCTTTCCCCTGGCTATACAGGCTCCATCCAACGCTGTCGGGATGGAAGGGGTAGGAGGAGGTGGGGGGTGACGCAATCCTTCCCAATGGCATTGTCGAAAGGGTGCGAGAGGTTGATGAGGAAGGGGATGAGCTGCTTGCGGATGTTGAGTGCCTTGGCGAAGCGGGAGAAGGTCGCGGTGTCGTGCTTGCATAAGATCACCACCACCAAGTTTTCTTAGAAGGTCTCTGAAGCAGGAAGAAGAGGGATATGGAGTGTGGGGTGCAAGTGAAGGGAGGAGCCCGACGGGCGAGCTGTGTCTGGGGAGTTGGCGGGAGAGGTCAGGAGCCAATGAGCGTGAAGCATAGGAAGTGGGGGAGGAGGGAAGGCGCTCCCGCGGCGAAGATTACTGTCTCCAGGCGCCTCCACCCCCACCCCGCACTCCTATGCACCGACAGCTTTATTCATAGGTGTTCAGTTAAACTTGGTTTCAAGATGCACCAGTGGTGTAGTGGTGTAAGCGATTAGACTTCTGGAGTAAACCATGAGGTTCGAATCCTTCGCTGGGCTTCATTTTAATTTTTGTTTTTTTAAAGTTAAGAAAATAACTGGTACCATCGGCAGGCCTAAAGTATAGCTCTTTTCTCCCGGAAATCGATTGCCCTGAGTGTAAGCCTAAAAATTGTTTAGTTTGCCAATATATTTGCATTGTACTTTTTATTTTCAAAACTTTTCTTTTTGTTTTTTTATTAAAAAAATTTATTTAAATAAGTTTAGCTAATTTTTTATTTATTTATCCAATAAAATCTTTACAAAATAATAACCAAAAATGAAATTTGTATTTATACTATGTTAAAAGTGGAAGAAATATCTGGTACCATCGGCAGGCCAAAAGTGGGTCTCTTTTCTCCAAAATTTGCAATTGTCTCGAGTAAAAAGTCAAGGAAATACAATTTCTACAATTGGAATCTGCTGCGTCATCTGCATTTTGTTTTTGGGCATGCATGGAAAGAGACACTGAACTGCGCGCCAAAAACAAAATGCAACTGTCCAAGCAGCAGATTCCAATAGTAGAAATTGTATTTCCTTGACTTTTTACTCGAGACAATTGCAAATTTTGGAGAAAAGAGACCCACTTTTGGCCTGCCGATAGTACCAGATTATATATATATATATATATATGGGTAGGTATTTGGAATGGCCGGATCCATGCGAATTCTCAACGGATTTTGACGGACTTTTTCCGATTAAACTAGCCACTGCTTCCAACACGCAATCCTGAATGCCGTATTTTACTATTTCATTAACCCAAAGCATTTTGCGGTCACCATTACGCTTTGCGCCATTATACTTGTTTAAATTATGAGCAAGGCAATATTCAATCTAGGAGTATAGACGCAATGTTTTACTCTTGATTCATTCTTTATGGAAACTGGGTGTCATCTGGTGGATGGGGCATTTTAATGTTGAAATTAAAAATATATCAAAATTTTGAAATGACTCATCACATAGGCGAACTTTGCATTAGGAAAATGAGGCATTGCCAAGCCCACGGAACAGCTGTAGGGGCACCAACAGCAATACCTGCGGAAAATGGTAAAAGAAAAAATTGTCTTAAATGAGAGAGTAGCCACAACTGTCAAATTTTACGATGGCAAAACCCTAGATATGTAAAATTATAAAATTTATGATATGAATATTTGAGGCATGTCCCGCCCCCCTATAGGGGGGCCAGAGACACCCTGTCACTAGCCCCCTCTATAGGGGGGCCAGAGACACCGTCACTAGCCCCCCTATAGAGGGGGCCAGAGTCCCCCTATAATTTTTGGTTTTGGTTCATCTTACTGTTCACGCTGTTCCACCCATTCCTGGTCTCTTTTTGGACACTGTTTTAGTTTAGTTCGTTTGCCTTAGCCGTTGGGCCGAGCCCCTTGCTTCTGGTGATCGTTGCCATTGGTTGAAGTTCCATTTCGTTGCCTTTGGGCCTGTTGTACTGGCATTTTCTTGCTTTAGCCTTGTCTTTGAAGCATAGGTGCTTCCCCGGGGAGATATGCAACCTTGAGACTTGCATTGCTTACATGGATTCGGGTCTCAGCGCAGCGCTTACCCAAATCCTTAATGTTTCAATGCCCCCCCCGCCATATCTATGCCATGCATAAGCAGCGCTTACCCAGATCCTTATTGTTTCAATGCCCCTCCCGCCATACCTATGCCATGCATAAGCAGCGCTTACCCAGATCCTTAATGTTTCAATGCCCCTCCCGCCATACCTATGCCATGCATAAGCAGCGCTTACCCAGATCCTTAATGTTTCAATGCCCCCCGCCATACCTATGCCATGCATAAGCAGCGCTTACCCAGATCCTTAATGTTTCAAAGGCCTCCCTCTGTGCCTATTTCATGCATAAGCAGAACTTACCCAGACTCCTAATGAGAAAAAATTATTTTCATATTCATATTTTCTGATCTGCTGGCTGCACATAGGCTGCTCAATACCCAGACTCTTAATGTTTCAAACCCCTCCATCGCTGGCCATGTTATAACATAGGCTGCTCAATACCCAAGGCCAGCTTAAGCAGTTCAGGGATGACCATTTGCCGAAAAGTTGGCCCGGAACAATAGGAGCCACTCACAGAATCATAATTCTGTATCCTATTACGCATTTTCTTCATTGTCTCATGATTTGGCCAAAATTTTGGAATTATGATAGTCAATTATGATACGGAATTAGGATCTATTGCTAGGATCTTTAGGATACAGACCTTTTAGGATACAGTTCACATTGCATCATAATTAAGCCTTTCACAATTCATCCTGTATCCTATTTGAATCCTAGCAATTGATCCTAATTCTATTATCCCTATTCCAAATATTACAATTCCGGAACAGTTCCGGACCAGAACAATTGGAACAGTTCCGAGGAACAGTACGGAACAGTAGGAACAGTTCCGGAATTGGGTGAATTACGGAACAATTCTTTTTTTATCAAATTTTGCCATCTTAACGTACACAAATGCCTAATCTGATCCCTGGAACACTAAATACTAATAATTCTTGAAATTATGGAATTGGAAAAATGGCAAATTTGGCATTTTGGGCCCTCCTACATGATGTTTTAGTCTGAAAACCCACGTTTTTGGCCATTTTGGGCAAAATTTTTTGATATGTACTGTTCCGGAATTTGGAAATTTTCCGGAACAATTAAAATTGTTACTGTTCTGGAATTTTGACAAATTCCAGAACAGTAGTTCAACTACTGTTCCGGAATTTGGTGAATTCCGGAACAGTAGTCAACTACTGTTCCGGAATTTTTTTGAATTCCGGAACAGTTGCCAAACTACTATTCCGGAATTTTTTTGAATTCCGAAACAGTAGTCAAACTACTGTTCCGGATTTTTTTTGAATTCCGGAACAGTTGTTTGACTAATATTCCAGTTTTTAAACCTTTATGAAACTTCTCTTTCAGCACATTGGGCACACCATTTGGTGGATTTTGATCCCAATTATTGAAATATGCTCTTGGAATGGGCAAATTGCCTTGTTTTTGGGTTAAAAAACATTTTTTTGGTAATGTTCCAGAATTTTTTTGAATTCCGGAACAGTAGTCAAACTACTGTTACGGAAATTTTTTTTTGAATTCTGGAACAGTAGTTTTGCACTCCCCAATTATTGGCTGGAGCTTCGTCCATGGCTTGATATGACTCAACGACACTTCTACTAGATATAACTAAGCTATATTAGCTTACACGTGTTTATTTGAGGACCCCAACAGAAAATAATTGTTCTATTAAATTTCCTCCCATGACATCAAACATTCCAGAATAGTACCAAAAAATCAGACGAAAAATCTGTTGGGATCCTCAAATAAACACGTGTATGCTAATATAGCTTAGTTATATCTAGTACAAGTGTTGTTGAGTCCCATCAAGCCATGGATGAAGCTCCAGCCAATAATTGGGGAGTGCAAAACTACTGTTCCGGAATTCAAAAAATTTCCGGAACAGTAGTTTGACTACTGTTCCGGAATTCAAAAAAAATTCTGGAACAGTACCAAAAAATATGCTTTTTAACCCAAAAACAAGGCAAATTGCCCATTCTAATAGCATATTTCAATAATTGGGATCAAAATACACCAAATGGTGTGCCCAATGCATGAGATTGATAGAATCTGAGCACTCAATTCATAAGTTAGTATTTAGGCAAAATTTAAGTATTCACTATATAGTACAGCTTCTGACAGGCTCAGACGAAAAATCTGTTGGGGTCCTCAAATAAACACGTGTAGGCTAATATAGCTTAGTTATATCTAGTAGAAGTGTCGCTGAGTCCCATCAAGCCATGGACGAAGCTCCAGCCAAAAATTGGGGAGTGCAAAACTACTGTTCCGGAATTCAAAAAATTCCGGAACAGTACCAAAAAATATGCTTTTTAACCCAAAAACAAGGGAAATTGCCCATTCCAATAGCATATTTCATTATTTGGGATCAAAATACACCAAATGGTGTGCCCAATGCATGAGATTGATGGAATCCGAGCACTCAATTCATAAGTTAGTATTTAGGCAAAATTTAAGTATTCACTATATAATACAGCTTCTAACAGGCTCAGACGAACAAGATGTTGGGGTCCTCAAATAAACACGTGTATGCTAATATAGCTTAGTTATATCTAGTAGAAGTGTTGCTGAGTCCCATCAAGCCATGGATGAAGCTCCAGCCAAAAATAGGGGAGTGCAAATAGGGGAATTCAAAAAATTTCCAGAACAGTAGTTTGACTGCTGTTCCGGATTTCAAAAAAATTCCAGAACAGTACCAAAAAATATGCTTTTTAACCCAAAAACAAGGCAAATTGTCCATTCCAATAGCATATTTCAATAATTGGGATCAAAATACACCAAATGGTGCGCCCAATGCATGAGATTTTTGCGTGGCCGAAGGCCGCCTGCCGCGGAGGGCAGGGCAGTCAGAGCTCCGTAGGCCAGAGGGCATGGGTGTGGAGGCCCCGGAGCGTAGCCTAGCATGCGAAGCATGCTAGGCGAAGCGTAGGGGCCGTAGCACCCGTGCCCGGAGGCCGGAGGAGCTCTGGCGCCCTGCCCAAAGCGGCGGGCGGCCAAGGCCAGCTTAAGCAGTTACCCCATTTTTGCGTCCATCTGTCCGCATATCTTATATAATACGGGTGATGACATTTTAGGAGGGTACCTCGGGCTGACTGGATTCACCACTTATCCTGACACATGATAGCTCAATGAATAGGTCTTGGCGAGTTATACAAGTGATATTTTCTGCACTCTGCTCCGATAACATTGAATACAAAAAATAATCGAAAATGTGTGCAATTTTGACATTTTTGGGGTATTTTTAACTTTGAAGCTTCATAGTTCCGCGAGTTTTTAACTTTTTCTGTTGGATTTTTTTTTAAATTTTGGCCCAACATTACTTCTTGCGATTACAAACTGTAGTTTTTGGACTTTTACATCAGCTGAATTTTAAAAATTAGGTTGAGTAAGCCAATTTTCGAGATTTTGCCCTACCCAGTGAGCTGATGTTTCAAGATATTCATTAGTTAGGATATGCAGGTGTTTGATGCAAAGGTCACTTTGACTGCATGCGATTGCTATGGTCATTGATCCTTTATGATAGGCTGTTCTGATCAGTGTCCCAACAGCGAGTTTTATATATTGAGCACTCACTTTATATACCTGTACATATTAAAGTGAGTTGCAAAACTCCTTTGTATAATAATAAACGATTATATAAAGACTATATATTTATTGTAACATCAAGCCATTTGGTAACTGGGTCAGTTGATTATTCCAACCAATATTTTGCGTTAAATTGGTTTCTGACCCTTTCAATTCAGGTATTTTAATGAATCATGTTAAAAGTGAGTAGCCGGGCAGCCGTTCCGAGCAGATAATTAAAAGGGGGGACTATTTTTTGGAGATAACTTTTGTTTTTGAACAGAAAAGATATAAAGTGACTACAGTTTCGGAAAATAGAAACTCGGGCTTTTTTTTAAGCCCAAGAACCCTTCTGTAGGTGCTTCCTACGACACACAGCAGTCATCAACAAAAGGTCACTTTGGACCCCCTGTGTTATAACTTTTGGAGTTTTGCAACTTAGCCCCCCTCCCCATGTTAAAGAGTGATCGCTCCATTTATAAATACACCTCCATCATGGAGGAAGATTGTTTTATGATCATTTATAATATGGAGGGAAAAGCATTATAACATTACGACGGGGGCTATTATGGGGGTTGAAAAGGTGACCTCAGAAAACAACGCTGTTCTCGCCCATTTTAAGCTTTTTCCAAGCGGTTTTCTCTGAAGATAGTCCAAAGAGCACGACCAACTACCAAAAAAACGTACAGCCTCATGGAGCCACAAGAAAAAAACTTTTTCTGTGTGTCCCCGGCCTGGACTATTTTTTTCACCTACATTTGGAAAAAGGCGAAAATTTTTTGTTGTAGTTTTTTCATCTTATTATGTTTTTTGGATAGAGCTTTCTCTGATGCATCTGGGATGGTAATTCGTTTTTCTTAAATAATCAAGATTGAATGAGTTTTAGGCTGCTGAAAATGGTCAAAATGCAGGTAAATTCGAATTATCTTCTAATATAACACGAATTCTATTCTACTCAATCGTATTATGTTTCTGTTAATTGGTAGGTCCCTGTGTTTAATAATATCATCAACTAGGCAACCCGCATAATAGACTTTTGGTTTAGAAGTGGCTTGCTTTTCCATACTTGTTAAAGGACCTCGTTCCTAATACTTGCCTCCATGGTCCCAAGAATGGTGGAACTATAAGTCTGATCATATGAGCTGTTCTTTGATTATTTGCTTGGCACTGTTGGGTGGAATATTGTATGAGATCAAGAAATGAAAAAATAATGCAACGAAGCAATGAACCAATGATGTGAAGCAATGAAATTTGGGGCCGCGCGTAGCGTGGCCACTGACCCACATTACTAGTATATATATATATATGTGGTTCCGGGGCCCATACTCCGCGGTTTTTCAACGAAATTGGCTAATTTTTTGCATGAAGGTCCGCCTAGGTGGTATCTCCAGGCCATTTTTTGTGCTTGACGTAATTTTGCGTTTTTCGCCCAAAACCCAAAATTTTGATGTTTCAAAGTACCAAAAATCATAACTCACTGGGTTTTCAATGAAATCAGCTGATTTTTGGCAGGTACATCCGTCAAAGTAATATCTTGAAGCTGGCAAAAGGAAACTTCGAAATATTTTTTATTTATTGGTTTATAGTCAAAAACCCAAAATATTGATGTTTCAAAAATTTGGACATGCATAAGTCCATGGTTTTTCGATGAAACAAGCTAATTTTTGGTATGTACATCCGTGAAAATAATATCTTGACGCTGGCAAAAGGAATTTTGGAAATTTTTAGTATTTCTCAATTTATAGTCAAAAACCCAAAATCCTGATGTTTCAAAAATTGAAACATGCATAATTCATAGTTTTTCATTCAAATCTGATGAATTTTGGCATTTTCATCTAGGTGGTGTCTTGAGGTGAGGCCGCGCATCTTGGCAACCGCCGAGAATACCTTGTTGGAATATATGATTATATATATGGAATATTGATGGATTGATAGTTTGACTACTGTTCCAGAATTCGAAAAAATCAGGAACAGTAGTTTGACTACTGTTCCGGAATTCAAAAAAATTCCGGAACAGTAGTTTGGCAACTGTTCCGGAATTCAAAAACATTCCGGAACAGTAGTTGACTACTGTTCCGGAATTCAAAAAAATTCCGGAACAGTAGTTGACTACTGTTCCGGAATTCACCAAATTCCGGAACAGTAGTTGAACTACTGTTCTGGAATTTGTCAAAATTCCGGAACAGTAAAAATTTTAATTGTTCTGGAAAATTTCCAAATTCCGGAACAGTACATATCAAAAAATTTTGCCCAAAATGGCCAAAAACGTGAGTTTTCAGCCTAAAACAATATGTAGAAGGGCCCAAAATGCCAAATTTGCCGATTTTCCAATTCCATAATTTCAAGAATTATTAGTATTAAGTGTTCCAGGGATCTGATTAGGCATTTGTGTACATTAAGATGGTAAAATTTGATAAAAAAGGAATTGTTCCGGAATTCACCCAATTCCGGAACTGTTCCTACTGTTCCGTACTGTTCCTCGGAACTGTTCCAATTGTTCCGGTCCGGAACTGTTCCGGAATTGTAATATACCCATCCCTATTGCTGTTCCTTATGCAATACTTGTAGTTTATCATGACAAAAATATGTTAGAAAGAATGGGTGCTCAGATTATCCTATTCTTGCGGAAGAATAGGCATTGCGGATCAGGGCAAGAATTGGAATGGTCTTCCCTGAAGCAGTTACCCCATTTTTGCATCCGTCTTTCCGCATATATATATATATATGTGCCTCCGGGGGCGGGCCTCCGTGGTTTTTCAACCAAATTGGCTGATTTTTTGCATGAAGGTCCGTCTGGGTGGTATCTCCAGGCCATTTTGGCCGCTTGGCGCAATTTTGCGTTTTTCGCCCAAAACCTGAATTTTTGATGTTTCAAAGTACCAAAAATCACAAATCGCTGGTTTTTCAATGGAATTGGCTGAAATTTTGCATGAAGGTCCGCCTGGGTGGTGGCTTGGGACTATTATTGGGGTTTTGCAAAATTTTCGTGTTTTTTCCCACAACTTAGTATTTTGATGTTTCAAATTAGAAAAATTCATAACTCCCTAGTTTTTAAACGAAATCGGCTGAAATTTTGCATGAAGGTCCTACTAGGTGGTGGCTTTAAACCATTATTTGGGCTTTGCGAAATTTTTGGGTTTTTCCCTAAAACTTAGAATTTTGATGTTTCAAATTTGAAAAAATCATAAATCCTGGGTTATCAACTAAATTTACTGAAATTTGCTCATGTAGATTGACAATATTGCTTGGAACAGAGGCCGCGCATCTTGGCAACAGCCGAGAATACCTTGTTTTATAACCACTGCCCAGCAAGAATAGAAGTCTTTAAAATAAGAGTATAGGATTTATGGGAGGCCCTAATGTAAATGGTTGTACAGGAAAATATAATATAAAGGAAAAAGCTCCAAATCATTTCATGTACGTCAAATATAAAATATAACGTAAATTATATATTTTTACGGGGCATCACTGCTTGAAGCAAACTAAGTCGCATGGCAAGCTAACAATGTCTTGGGCTATGTTTGGCTTTTAGATCTAGCACTAGCTTCAAAAATGTACACCTGGGTCGAAAAGAGGGGCTGGGCTCATACACTCCGCTAAAGCTCCGCTCGCGCCAGCCCAATGGTGATTCACAAAATGTGCGTTGAGGTTTCATTTATCAAATGTATAGTGACATGAATGGTTAAGATACATGAGAACAGGTGTGCGATAGTACATAGCCCTCCTACGCAAACCGTAGTCAATACTAAGCTATTGTAATGCAAACAAAACTTATTATATTACTCTGAAGCTAACCTTTTGGACCGTATTGTCTTTCATTAAGTCCTGGCACAACAGCAGCAGGTGTTTTGTTGTGCTCAAAAGATGGTGCACTGATGCGCCTGGGATTTTACCAATACTTATATGAAATCGAAAATAAAAATGAAACATGCTGATAGATTATTGTCATTACATTGTCTTTATTTGGGCTGGCGTGAATGGAGCGTTAGCGGAGTGTCAGCGCCCAGCCCCTCTTTTCGACCCAGGTGTACGTTTTCGGGGTTATTGCTAGATCTTAATTTTGATAAGGCTGCTGCTCGTCACAGAATGCTCCAATCGTTCTAATTCTTTTTCCATTGGAATGAGCAACATCGAATTGACTATAGTTTCTTTTTTGACTTTTGCAAAAAACAAATGTTTTTACAATGAAAATTGCAAAAAACCATTTGTCCGAACTCCTCCTTCTTCTCCTTCTCTTTCTGCTCCGCATCTATTCAATGGACGATAGTAGGTATTCATTTCTTCCCCCAACCCCCTTCCCCGGGATTCTGGGCCTCATATATCTATTTATTCATAAGTCTTCAGTTGATCAAAGAGACATATGCAGTGGTGTAGTGGTCTAAGTGATTGGACAGTTGGGTGAAACTGGGAGGTTCGAATCCTTCTCAGACAATCAGTTTTTTTTGGAAATATTATGTTGAGAAAACAACTGGTACCATCGGCAGGCCAAAATTAAAGCTCTTTTATGACATTAAGATTTCTCCCCAAAATCGATTGCCCTAAGTATAAATCATGAAAATTTCACAAAAATATGTTATTTTGCCAATAAAAATGCATTGTATTTCTTGATTTTTAAATCGATATTTTCTTTTTGTTATATTTTTTTAAAAAGGTTTATTTTTTATTTATTTTTTTTATCCAATAATATCTTAATATAAAGTAATACATAACCAACAATAAAAAAAATTTCATTTATACATTTTATACTATAGTGGAATAAATTTCTGGTACCATCGGCAGGCCAAATGTGAATCTTTTTTCTCCCATAAAGTAAAAGTAAAAGTCATGAAAATTTCACAAAAAAATGTTATGTTAGTTAGCCAATAAATTGCATGGTATTTTTAATTTTCCATTCTTTTCTTTTTGTTATAGTTTTTTAATGAGTTTATTTTTTATTTTTTTATTTTTCAAAAATTGTCAAATAATTTAAAATTGTATTTATACATTTTATATATAATAATACTATATTAAAAGTGGAAGAAATAACTGGTACCATCGGCAAGCCAAATGTGGTCTCTTTTCTCCAAATTTTGTAATTGCCTCGAGCAAAAAGTCAAGGAAATACATCTACTACTAGTGGAATCTGCTGCGTCATCTGCATTTTGTTTTTGGCGCGCATGGAAAGAGACACTGAACTGCGCGCCAAAAACAAAATGCAACTGTCCAAGCAGCAGATTCCACTAGTAGTAGATGTATTTCCTTGACTTTTTGCTCGAGGCAATTACAAAATTTGGAGAAAAGAGACCACATTTGGCTTGCCGATGGTACCAGTTATAAAGCTTTACTGAGGATTTCGAATGTCCATAAATGATCTTCTTTTTTATATTTTCTTCAAGCACTGCACACAATTCTAAGACTTAATTCGCTCAACTCAAAATTCGCTTTTTGGCGAGCACTTATTGACGCACGCAAACAAAAATAAACGCCAAAACTACAGCTAAAAATTCACAGCTAAATGGATAAGGGTCAGAAGATATTTATTAAGCCAGCCAAGAGACAAAAAATTATTTGGTCATTTTATGCCGATGCTATATTATACAATACTTTATTATTTAGTTTTTTCTTGCCTATATGCAAAATGCATTCTTATAGCGGCCTAAAATAAACCTGAATTTTGCAAGTATAAAGGTAATTTTGTCGAAAACTCAAGATTCGATACCACAATTGAATTTATTTAAGATTTTGAAAATCGGTTTTGTGGGAATAGCTCAGCTTCCTTTTTTTTTAGAGAGACGCTAAAAAATAAGCTACTTGTCAAGTCGGGGCAAGACCGTTGTGTTTTAATATCGGACATTTTGGAAATTTCAAAAATTCCTCAAAAGTCAAATTTAGGGTTAGAATTCTGTAGTTTTGAAAAAAATTATAAAAACGGGTTTAACGTTTTTCGACAATTACGGACAATTGAGGAATAAGGGTAATCCCGAAAACAGAATATTGACATTGACGTCATAAGCTAGCAAGAAGTGAAGGCTGCAGTGGATGCAGGGAAAGCGGGTCCATTGTTTGGCCAACATCTAGTACATTGACGTAGCGTCTTGGAACCAGTAGTCGCGCCGGGCATTCTGAGAAGGCGGGCGGGCAAAATTCGTCTCTGTTTGATCTGGGCTCTTGGTTCCGGTTCCTCTGGACATAAAAAGAGAGCCCTCACACTGGCAACCTCATTACATCGCCTCCCTTCTTCGCTGCAGCCATGAAGAGTCTCGGACTGGCCACCCTCGCCCTCCTTCTTGCTCTTGCTGCCGGCCGCCCAGGTCAAGCTTTCTTCTCCTTTTCTATCTCCTTACCACCCCTTTATAGCTGCAGGAAAAGGACATAGGCGGGAGCGTAAAGAGGCGATGGTGGCAGCCTGCCGGGCGGAGGGGGTGGAAATCTCGGAGGCGACAATGGCGGAGCTGGAGGCCGCCCATGAGCAGTGCGAGGGCGATCACTCACACGGCAGCCACGAGGGAATGAAGGAGCGCCTCAGCCAGCTAGTGGACAATGTGGGCAGACGCCTATTCGGAGGAAGCGGATGAAAGTAAGAGTGGGGTTTGAGTTGGATGAGAACGCTGGAAGGGGCGAGCTGGTGGCTGCGGTGCAGACGTTGATGGAGGAGAAGCAGGCCAATCCGCAAATGGAGGCTCGCAAGCAGTGCATGGCCGATGCCATCGCCGGCAACGCGGCAGCCCAAGCAGCCCACGACTGCCTAGTCCCTAAGATGCGCCAGGTTGCTTTTATTTACACCTGCATCTATGCTTATCCTTCATCCCGCATCCCATCTTATAGGCCATGCTCAACCACATCGTGGAGAAGGTTGAAGAGGAGCTGCAGGACGATTAGGCACCAGCTTCCCGCCTCTGCCCTCAACCCTTAACCTCCGCCTTCCTTCAACTACGGGCCGTCCCATTCCCATCCCATCCCACTGCACTTCTCAACCTAGCCAATCCTAGACCCAGTCTGTTTCGGAAAAGTGATCTCAACATGGCTTCATAAAGCTTACAGTTGGAAAATATCATTTTCGGAATATCATGAATGCACTGACACGAGAAACAAAGTTCTTTGGGGTCTAGACGTCTAAACACTGTCAAAGCAGTCAATTTCCTCGGAAGAGCCATATTCCATCATAAGATTGATCTCGCCAGCGTCGAAACCAGTTTCATTATCGATGAACTCATCCGGGAGGCCCAGCCACGCCCTTCTTTTGCACAAATCGCTCTCCGCCAGGCAACGGTGGTAGACCTACAACATTCCCATCCATCCTTCTCCTTCAATCCTTCGGGTCTGAACCTTTAGAACGGTGTCTATGTCCCCGTACTCCCGCGCGGACCCCGACAACTCGAAATAGCCATCATCGTCTGATCGACCCTCGTCCAGATACTCGTCAGGTCCTGCACAGACTGATCACTCATCACAGTCCTACTTATTGCTGACGATTGGGCAAAGGCACCAATGTCCTTGTCGACGAGCTTGACGATGGCGTTGGGGATGGGCTCAGTGCCGCAGACGAGACGCCCCTTCACTCGATACTTCTGCTTGCTCCGAGCAAACAGGTCCCGACCCAACACTCAAAGGGCAAAGGCACCAATGTCCTTGTCGACGAGCTTGACGATGGCGTTGGCGATGGGCTCAGTGCCGCAGACGAGACGCCCCTTCACTCGATACTTCTGCTTGCTCCGAGCAAACAAGTCCCGACCCAACACTCAAAGGGCAAAGGCACCAATGTCCTTGTCGACGAGCTTGACGATGGCGTTGGCGATGGGCTCAGTGCCGCAGACGAGACGCCCCTTCACTCGATACTTCTGCTTGCTCCGAGCAAACAGGTCCCACCCAACGCCAGGGGACGAGCGGGCGAGGCCAGCCGAGACGGCCCCCCCCCGGCCCGACCCAACACTCAAAGGGCAAAGGCACCAATGTCCTTGTCGACGCGCTTGACGATGGCGTTGGCGATGGGCTCAGTGCCGCAGACGAGACGCCCCTTCACTCGATACTTCTGCTTGCTCCGAGCAAACAGGTCCCGACCCAACACTCAAAGGGCAAAGGCACCAATGTCCTTGTCGACGAGCTTGACGATGGCGTTGGCGATGGGCTCAGTGCCGCAGACGAGACGCCCCTTCACTCGATACTTCTGCTTGCTCCGAGCAAACAGGTCCCGACCCAACACTCAAAGGGCAAAGGCACCAATGTCCTTGTCGACGAGCTTGACGATGGCGTTGGCGATGGGCTCAGTGCCGCAGACGAGACGCCCCTTCACTCGATACTTCTGCTTGCTCCGAGCAAACAGGTCCCGACCCAACACTCAAAGGGCAAAGGCACCAATGTCCTTGTCGACGAGCTTGACGATGGCGTTGGCGATGGGCTCAGTGCCGCAGACGAGACGCCCCTTCACTCGATACTTCTGCTTGCTCCGAGCAAACAGGTCCCGACCCAACACTCAAAGGGCAAAGGCACCAATGTCCTTGTCGACGAGCTTGACGATGGCGTTGGCGATGGGCTCAGTGCCGCAGACGAGACGCCCCTTCACTCGATACTTCTGCTTGCTCCGAGCAAACAGGTCCCGACCCAACACTCAAAGGGCAAAGGCACCAATGTCCTTGTCGACGAGCTTGACGATGGCGTTGGCGATGGGCTCAGTGCCGCAGACGAGACGCCCCTTCACTCGATACTTCTGCTTGCTCCGAGCAAACAGGTCCCGACCCAACACTCAAAGGGCAAAGGCACCAATGTCCTTGTCGACGAGCTTGACGATGGCGTTGGCGATGGGCTCAGTGCCGCAGACGAGACGCCCCTTCACTCGATACTTCTGCTTGCTCCGAGCAAACAGGTCCCGACCCAACACTCAAAGGGCAAAGGCACCAATGTCCTTGTCGACGAGCTTGACGATGGCGTTGGCGATGGGCTCAGTGCCGCAGACGAGACGCCCCTTCACTCGATACTTCTGCTTGCTCCGAGCAAACAGGTCCCGACCCAACACTCAAAGGGCAAAGGCACCAATGTCCTTGTCGACGAGCTTGACGATGGCGTTGGCGATGGGCTCCCCCCCCCCCCCCAGTGCCGCAGACGAGCCGCCCCTTCACTCGATACTTCTGCTTGCTCCGAGCAAACAGGTCCCGACCCAACACTCAAAGGGCAAAGGCACCAATGTCCTTGTCGACGAGCTTGACGATGGCGTTGGCGATGGGCTCAGTGCCGCAGACGAGACGCCCCTTCACTCGATACTTCTGCTTGCTCCGAGCAAACAGGTCCCGACCCAACACTCAAAGGGCAAAGGCACCAATGTCCTTGTCGACGAGCTTGACGATGGCGTTGGCGATGGGCTCAGTGCCGCAGACGAGACGCCCCTTCACTCGATACTTCTGCTTGCTCCGAGCAAACAGGTCCCGACCCAACACTCAAAGGGCAAAGGCACCAATGTCCTTGTCGACGAGCTTGACGATGGCGTTGGCGATGGGCTCAGTGCCGCAGACGAGACGCCCCTTCACTCGATACTTCTGCTTGCTCCGAGCAAACAGGTCCCGACCCAACACTCAAAGGGCAAAGGCACCAATGTCCTTGTCGACGAGCTTGACGATGGCGTTGGCGATGGGCTCAGTGCCGCAGACGAGACGCCCCTTCACTCGATACTTCTGCTTGCTCCGAGCAAACAGGTCCCGACCCAACACTCAAAGGGCAAAGGCACCAATGTCCTTGTCGACGAGCTTGACGATGGCGTTGGCGATGGGCTCAGTGCCGCAGACGAGACGCCCCTTCACTCGATACTTCTGCTTGCTCCGAGCAAACAGGTCCCGACCCAACGCCGACCCCAACAACAAACTCACCAACAACACCGCTCGCATCATTCTTTTTCTCCCTCTTTTCTTACCAACTTCTTTGCAAGACGCCGGGACTTTATAGTCTCACTCTGCCCACGCAGGGTTTGCGTGGGCGGGCATCTTATCGCAGATGTTGACTACCCATGTTGTTTGCCAAAGAGGCATGTGATTGGCCACAGATTTTGTAATGAGAGGAGAAGACATATCCGCCTCATTTCAAATCACTAGCGGCAGTATTCTTCCAAGAAGCGTGAATGAGGGCAGGAGTTGCTCCGTTCACTTCACCGCTCGGCCCCGCCAATTCATAGGCCACAATGGTGAGCCCACTGTCGAAGGTCTGTAAAGGCCAAAAGATGAGAATGAATGACTAAAAGAGAATCTGGCAACGGATTTGCGCATGTGAAGAGTGGGATGGGTGAGGTTGCCGCAGTTGTCGGCCGTGGCAGGCTGCATGTCCCACTTGCACCAATCGCTGGAGTCCTGCATTTAGTGCCATTTCGGCTCCCTGATCTAAAGGCAGCAATGAGAAGATACGGGGAAGACGATGATGTTGTGCCGGCTCCGCTTGACGCGACCGCAAAGCTGGGACGGGGTGATGGGCTGCTGACTTCCGTCCTCCACCAACCAGTAGGCCTGCAATCCGGAATCTTCATGGGCTAAAATATATAGACGGAGGGCAAGGGGGGCTGAAAGACCCTGCGCAGTTGGCTCATGATGGCCAGGTTGGGCGCGGAGGCGGCAATGCGTCTGGGGGGCAGAAGGTGGCGGAGGGCTGCAGGGTGCTGAGGCCAGAGGAGCTGGAGGAGGTGCGGCGGAGTGAGTGGGTTGCAGTTGGCGCCCAGCAGGGCCTCCGCCTTCTCCAAGCCTTCCATCATACTGCTTAGTTCCGCAGCCGGCACGCTCATCAACAGATCCATGCCCAGTGCGTCCTCAACCAACCTTCCTTATTTCTCACTAAACCGAACGCAAACCGCAGAGGAAAATGTTACGAGGAACTGAGCGTTGGGGCTCATGAAAGTGTTGGTGCTGGCAGTCCTATCGAGGGTAATGGTGTCGAAACAAAATGTGCTGCTGAAAAGAGAGTCTTTCTGGGCTTCTGCGTTGCCTAGACTGTCAGTAGAAATGTGCTGAGGATCGGAAATAGTGGCGCTTTCTGATGCATCGCCGAGGTACAACTGGTGATTAGGACTGAATGTTTGCGGAAATTGAGTGTCCAGAACTTCTTCTTGGCACAAGTCAGAGCGACTGGATCGAGAAAGCTTAGGTACTTTGTTGGTCTGACAAAAGAAGAAAGATTGTGTCACGTCAAATAAAAGAAAACCGAGACCTTGCGGCAGATTCGGGCATGCTGCATGGCTGCCTTGATGCCTTTTTTGAGTGGAGCTGCGCAGCGGAGGCAGACATTCCCGCTTTCTTCCTCTTCCTCCTCATCCGACCGTGACTTCACTGCCTCACTCCTCGCCTCTTCATCGCCCTTTTCACTGCCCTTTTTCCTGCCCCTTGCTTGCTTCCTTCGCTGCTTCTTCGGCTTCTCCTTCCACTCTTCTTCCACTGTAAAAGAGAAGCTGAAGAGGAATGAAGGAAGGAGAAGGGAAGTGTGGTACAGAGGTAGTCGGGTGGAGATGGAGGAAGTGGTTGTAGGGCGGATATGCGACGGGTGGGTCTGAGGGCGGGAAGAGCATGGGCCTGTAGGAGGCAGTGTGCGATGGCATGAGCGGGAGTGTAGGCGGAGAAGGAGCAGTTGGAGCAGGCCCAGAGGTCGTCCTGGGCGCAGAGGTGAAAGCGGCGCAGATGTCCCGCCCACTCTGCGCTGGCCAGCATAGCCGGACAGCGGGGGCAAGCCAGACGATGATCCTCCGCTGTCTCCATCTCACAAAGTCGAGATCAATTGAAAATACTTGATTCTTGGAAATAATGATGTTGGGAAATTGAACCCATGCAAATGAATGATATCAGTGCTTACACACAATCGATTGTTATCACAAATGGTTTTTTGCTGCTTTCAGCAGCTGGGTCATACATATCATAGCGCATGAGCTGCTGGGCGGCTAGGCTGGAGGACATGCTGCAATGCCAGTACTGTCCTGTTCGATTGGAGCCGAAGGCGTTTGTAGAGCACAGTCGCCGCGTCCACGTGTCCGTCTCCAGTCCCACTTGGCGCTGCGTAACTTGCTCCTTTGAGACGCCGAATGCCTCATCAGCCACTCTCCACGCCACCCTCCTCAACCACCAAAACCTCCAGTGCCAAATGCCCCTACAACTTTACCAAACTGTCCTCCGGGCTATGGAGCGTCCTCCTGAGCAAGCACAAGATCCTGCGGAGCAAGACTTGCGACTTCCTGTTGAGCATATCAAGAAATTGCCAATCCCAGAAAAGAAGGACCGTTCGGCTCTTCTTCCAGCAGCTCCAACTAAAACTTCAGATAGTATCTGGCCGAGTGAGTTTGAAACGAAGCAATCATCAGTTTCCGAACAAAGTCTAATGAGGTGGAAGAAATGGAAAGAAGGCACAGTATGCCAATCCTGCGGTCGTTCCGTAGATAATAGGTGGTTAGTCTTCTTCCTACATCCGTAAGAAGTGATGAGCGGATGCAGTGCGTACAACAGGGAACGTCATGTGATCGTGTGCTTGGCTATCCGTCCGTATGCCTGCAGTGGCTGTGGAATGCGAGCGTCGAGAACCAGCAATCTCTACCGTCACCTTCGCAGCGCCCCGCACTGCCAGTGCCAACCAATATTCACCACTCTCATCCGACAGATAATTTCTTTGAAGCGACGGGAGAGCGGTGCTGGCAAACCAGCTGGAGGATGAGCAGGCTGTACGGGAGGGGTTGAAGAAATGTTTTGGCATGGACGGCACTGGATGGCGAGGCTTTTCCCTGGCTTGACGCTATCGCTGTTTCTCTCCGATCATCATCTGTTGTCCGAAACTGTTGATAAATAACTTCTATATTAAAGCTCCTCCAAAACTTGTCCTCAAAAAAATCATCTGCAAAAAGTCGCCCTCAAAAAAAATCAGCTGCAAAAAGTCGCCCTCAAAAAAAAGTCGGCTGCTAAAAGTCGCCCTCAAAAAAAAGTCGGCTGCAAAAAGTCGCCCTCAAAAAAAAGTCGGCTGCTAAAAGTCGTCCTCAAAAAAAAAGTCGGCTGCAAAAAGTCGCCCTCAAAAAAAAGTCGGCTGCAAAAAGTCGCCCTCAAAAAAAAGTCGGCTGCAAAAAAGCAAAAAAGCATTAGCATATTCGTTCAAAAACGAATTTTTTGCAGGCGACTTTTTTTTGAGGGCGACTTTTTGCAGCCGTTATTTTTTTTGAGGGCGACTTTTTGCAGGCGACTTTTTTTTGAGGGCGACTTTTAGCAGCCGACTTTTTTTTGAGGGCGACTTCTTGCAGCTGACTTTTTTTTGAGGTCGACTTTTTGCAGCCGACTTTTTTTTGAGGGCGATTTTTTGCAGCCGACTTTTTTTAGGGTGACTTTTTGCAGCTGACTTTTTTTTGAGGGCGACTTTTTGCAGCCACTTTTTTTTTGTGGGCGACTTTTTGCAGCTGACTTTCTTGAGGACAAGTTTTGGGGGAGCTTTATTATAGGAGTTATTTATCAAAAGTTTTGGACAAGGTGATTATCAAAAATATTTTAGAACATTTTTATAATGAATAATATATTTAGGAGATTATTAAGGCTCTTTGATGTGAAATTTTAGTACTACTTTTCAGACATTAATTTTTGAATATTTATCTATAACCAAAGAAAACTCATGGTCACAAAGTTAATAATCGCAGTGTTAAAAATTTGGCATTCTGGGTTTTTAGGTTTCAAATTCAATATAATTGTCACCTCTTCACTGTATTGGGCTGGCGCGAACGGAGCTTTAGCGAAGTGTCAGCGCCCAGCCCCTCTTTTCGACCCAGGTGTATGTTTTGAGGGTTAATGCTAGATCTTGAAATTGATAAGGCTCCTGCTCCTCACAGAAGAATCCAATCGCTCTGATTCTTTTTGCATTGGAAAGAGAATCCTCGAATTAGTCTACACTCGCGAGAAACTGCCAAAAAGTTCACAATTTGGTATAGAAAATGCAAAACAAAGTGCCGTCCGAACTCCTGCTGCTGCCCTGCCCTTCCCTGCCCTTCCCTGCTGCTTCGCATCTGCTAATGAACGAGAGTAGGTATTCATTCGACCCCCCCCCCCCCCCCCCCAACCCTTTACTTGATGATAATACTTCAGTTAAACTACACAGAGTAATATGCACCAGTGGTGTAGTGGTGTAAGCGATTGGTCTGTGAGCCAAAACTAACAGGTTCGAATCCTTCTCAAGCATTTATTTTAATTTTTGTATATTTAAAGTTGAGGAGAAGTAAAGATCTTTTCTCCCAAGAATCGATTGCCCGAGTGTAAGGCCAATAATATTTTCCACTAATATATTCGTTAGCCAAGAAATTTGCACTTATTTTATTTTCCAAACGTTCATTTTAATTTCATTTCACTAATAAATTTATTATTTTCTTTATTTATTTATCTAATAAAATAAAACCTAAAATATAAATCAGAACAAAAAATAAAGGACCTAAATTAACATATTTTAATTTTTCATATATTTAAAGTTGAGGAAATATCTGGTACCATCGGCAAGCCGAAAGTAAAGCTCTTTTCTCCCAAAAATCGATTGCCCCGAGTATAAAGCCAAAGAAATATTCCTACTACTAATGGAATCTGCTGTGTCATCTGTATTTTGTTTGAGCGCGCATGAAAAGTGTCCTGGAACTGCGCGCGAAAACAAAATGCAAATGCCCCACAAGCAGATTCCATTAGTAGTAGGAATATTTCTTTGGCTTTATACTCGGGGCAATCGATTTTTGGGAGAAAAGAGCTTTACTTTCGGCTTGCCGATGGTACCAGATATTTCCTCAACTTTAAATATACAAAAATTAAATTATGTCAATTTATGTACTTTATTCTTTATTGTTGTTTATATTTTAAGTTAAAAATTTTTTTTAGATAAATAAATAAAACAAAATAATAAGTAAATTACTGAAATATTTTAGTTTTACACTCGATTTTTTGGGAGAAAATAGCTTTACTTTTGGCTTCCCGATGGTACTGGTTATTTCCAACTTTAAATTTTAGAAAAATAAAAGTTATGCTGGAGAAGGTTTCGAACCCATCAGTCAGATCCAGCAGCCAACCGCTTGCACCACTACACCACTGGCGCATATGGCATATAATATAACTGAAGGTTTATAAATAAGCAATACATATTGAGGCTAAAGGACGAGGGGAAAGGGTGGGGGGATGAAATGAATACCTACTCTCGTTCATTAGCAGATGCGAAGCAGCAGGGCAGCAGGGCAGCAGGGCAGCAGGGCAGGGCAGGAGTTTGGACGGCAACTTTTTTTCAATTTTCTCCATCAAATCCAAACTTTTATGCTGTTTTTCGCGAGTACCCCCCATAATTCGATGTTGCCCTTTCCATTGCAGCAAAAATCAGCGCAATCGGTGCTATCTGGGTTGAGAAAAACGCTTATCAATTTTGAGATCTGGCAATAACCCTCAAAACATACACCTGGGTCGAAAAGAGGGCCTGGGCGCTGACGGTCGCTGCGCTCCCTCGCGCCAGGCCAATTATTGGCTTTTCAATGTATTCTCTGCATTTTATGTCGGCTTCGAAAAATCAATTTGCTACTGCTAATTTCGATTAAACAAAGCAAACAATCAGCGTAATCAATTGATTGTGATCTCTTATTGGTGCTGTAAAAAAGAATCGGTATGCTTTTGCATAAGTAGGGGTAGAAGGCAAGAATGGTGCAATGTCCAAACTGCAGCATAGAGGTTAGGTGGCCAGATTTGGCAGGCCATCTAAGCCGCTTTCATCTTGGGGAGTCGCAGGGCTTTCGCCAACCCACATGGCGCTGTCTACTCTGCCCCTTTGCCTCCAGCCAACCCCGTCACGCCGCCCTTCACTCCATCCTCACTACACATCAGGAACTCAAGTTCCTCAATTCATCTACTCAGACCTCCACCCACACTCCACTGTCATTGCTTGTTGAAAGGTTGCAGAACGCGGATGCTCTTCTCGAAGCGTTTGCTGCTGCCAGCCGTGTGGAAGTTTCGCAGACTCCACCGATCGCAATGAGAGAGGCGGCTGAAAGAAACCGCAAGAAGAAATCGCCTCCCGACCAAACTTCTCTCAAGCCCGAAGTGATTGGCCTAGAGGGCATGGATGAGAAGACTCATTCTCCTATTCTGCACAACAGCTCAGATGGCGTCACCTGTGGTCGCTGTCAAAGGCTGGTGGACAACAAGTGGCAAGAGCTGTTTCCATTCGTCAGCCAAGAGAAGAGGAGGCTATTGAGGCAAGTCAGGGAGCGTCACATGATCCAGTGTCTCGGCCTTCGTCCCTATGCCTGCAGCGCATGTGGTGACCAGAAATCACGACCAGACAACATCCGAAGGCACATCAACACCATCGCTCAATGCAGGTTCATTTTCATGATTCTTTTTTGACTCAACTGCAGATTTGAGTCAATCTATTGCAGAGATGGAGACGTCGTAATTGCGAATTTGGAAGAAAACGAGACCCTCATCCGAAAAGGCATGGTTGAAGCATTTGGTCAGGATTCAGCTGATTCTTGGCGCGGTTTTTTGAAATATAAGAGCTGAAATCCCATTCAAATTGATGCAATATGAGAACAAAGATGAAAAAGTTTGTCTGATGTTGCGCTTGCTTCGTTTTTTTAATGGGTTTAAATTTATTTGATATTTTTTTGGCAAGAAATAAAAAAACTGGCTACAAGTTTTTTAAGAGAGCTTTACTGAGAAGGTCGAAAGTCTCAGAAACATGGTTGCCCAAAAATTTTGACCCCCCTTTTTTATATTTTTTTTCGAAACTATATACAATTCTAAGACTTTTGGTGGCCTGTGAGAGTGCAAAACTCAAAATTCGATTTTTGGTGAATTTTTGAAAATTGGAAAATGACCAAAATTTTGACCGATCATAACTCATTTTCTTCTCAACCGATTTGAATGATTCGACCACCATTCGAACCGTCTTAACGATAAAACATTTTGTTTTTTTTGACCAACTCTCTACGATCAAACCCCGCTTAGTTATTGACAAAAAACCTCTCTGCAAAGATTTCAAAAATTCGGTTTTTTTGCAATTTTGTTGAAAAAATTTCTTTTCCGACAAACGGGACCCAATTTTTCAGAAACTTCAAGTATTTTAACCTATATGTACCAATCCATGGCTTCAGAAATGCTGGGCCAGCAGAGATATTTGAGGTTAAAAATGAAAACTCCCATTTTGCCCCTATGTTATAACATAGGCAAAAAATGGTCGAAAAAATTTTTGTCTCAAAATTCCATTTTATTGGCTCAGAAAATTTATTTTGCCTCGTATTTATCTAACTGTGTAGTTTTTAGTGCAGATTTAGCGCTTGAGCAGTAAAACAGGGCAGGGAATTTTCGTATGCCTATGTTTTAGCTTAGGGAAAAACAATGTCAAATTTTTTCCCACTCATGCGTTAAAAATGAGGCTAAAAACCACAAAGTTAGATAAATACGAGGCAAAATAAATTTTCTGAGCCAAAAAAATGGAATTTTGAGACAAAAATTTTTTCGACCATTTTTTGCCTATGTTATAACATAGGGGCAAAATGGGAGTTTTCATTTTTAACCTCAAATATCTCTGCTGGCCCAGCATTTCTGAAGCCATGGATTGGTACATATAGGTTAAAATACTTGAAGTTTCTGAAAAATTGGGTCCCCGTTTGTCGGAAAAGAAATTTTTTAACAAAATTGCAAAAAAACCGAATTTTTGAAATCTTTGCAGAGAGGTTTTTTGTCAATAACTAAGCGGGGTTTGATCGTAGAGAGTTGGTCAAAAAAAAAACAAAAATGTTTTACTCGTTGAGACGGTTCGAATGGTGGTCAAATCGATTCAAAATCGGTTGAGAAGAAAATGAGTTATGATCGGTCAAAATTTTGGTCATTTTCCAATTTTCAAAAATTCACCAAAAATCGAATTTTGAGTTTTGCACTCTCACAGGCCACCAAAAGTCTTAAATTTTATATAGTTTCGAAAAAAAAATATAAAAAAGGGGGTCAAAATTTTTGGGCAAGGGACTTTTGAAACTCTCAATAAAGCTCTCTTAATGCCAAACCGTGCTGCCCCAGGGCGAGAGGGAGTGGGAGGCGTCACTCCAGGAGGGGCGTGGGTGAATGAAAGCCGCAGGTGACGGTCTCTGTTTGATCTGTGTGCACTCGGGCGGGAGCTGACGTAGGCAGAAAGCGCTGCTTCACTTCTCCTCTCCCCACAAACACTCCCCTCCAACGCCCACTTCATGAGACTTTCACAGCAGCTGCCTACTTTTTTCCCCGCCCGCACTTTGCTCTCCCGGCTAATGACACCCTGGACCCCTCATTTGCTATCCCACCCCCATCACTGCCTGCCCCAGGAAGGGCTATTATCCTGCTGCCCCCCTGTTGTTCGCCTGGGAGGCTGGCCTTATCTTGACAAGGCCGGAGTCTGCACAAGTCATGGATGCGTCAACAAGCCTGCCTCAGCCCTCCTCCCCCGCTCGCACATGTTTGCGGCTGCAATATCAGGTGGCCAGGGGGATTGGCATCAGATTCCCCCTTCTGCTCCGACCAGCTTGACGAGGCTTTGGAAAAAGGGAGGGGCGTTGAGGCGGGATCACGGCTCCCTCCAGGCCATACTTTCAAGAGGCCGCACAGATCGGCTTTAGACCTCCTTTTTTCTACCCCTTCATTTCAGGCGGCCTTAATCTGACCATGCGCATGCAATGTTTCCGCCTTTTTGGAGACAGCTTCATTTTCTTCTCCAAAGATGTTGCCAGGGGGAACAGCGTCATTTGGGCGGAAAAATCTAGGCAAGGCGATAGGCACGTTTCTTGTGGCGGGTATTTGCGGAAAAGCGGGGGGTGGAGGATGGTGTGGGGGAAGGCATGTCTGAGTGGGTGCTTAGCGTGAGCCGAGAAGTGCTAGTGCGCGGGTTGTTTATACTTTCTGGCCTGCACAGGTCAGGCGACGCTGGCTAATCTCCCTCCCGTCTTACTCCCCTCCTCCCTTCTTCCTCCTTTCCATCTCCATCCTCCCTCCCACGCTCCCATCCATCCACCCTCACGCCTCCCGCGGAAAGCAGCTGGGAAAGTAGCTGGCGCCCATTGTTCCGCTTAGAGGCGTGATATGGAGAGCGGATATTAGAGGCTGTGCGGAGAGAAGGAGGGGCATGAAGGCAGGCAAGCAGGCCACCTCCTCCGTCGCTCCTATCAAGGCTAACGGTCTCCTTCCCTCCCTGCCCCTTCTAATTGCCTCAATTTAACCTTTTTCACTTGTCTTTCCTATCGCATACTTTCTGCCCAAGCATGCTATTTCATGGGAATAGAATGGCTTGGGAGGAGCTATATAGAAGATACATTTGAAATATATAACGTGAAAGAAAAATATGATTAAGGTAAGAAGGTAAGCGGAAGTGGAAGCTCCTTCTACAAACTCTGCTTCGACATGACGGATTCTCCCAACGGCGTCATCTCTTCCCAGCCGAAGCAGTTGGCTTGCGTTAGGTTGAACTGGAGAAGTGAAGTGTTTGTGGGATAGGCGTGGTAGTGGGGCAGAAGCGGAGTTGTGCCTGCGGATAGTGATGGCGGGCGGGCACGGGGTGGGGAAGTCAGCGATTGTGAGTCGCCTCTGCGAGGACTTCTTTCGAGAGGTCCACGCCTCCACCATCGGCGTCGATTTCAAGACCCGCGTCCTAAATCTCCCCGACAGCGGACCCACGTTCTACTTCCTTTCTACTTTTGCTCTAAGAATTCTGAGAATACAGCTTACTATTTGGAATGCACTAAAATAACTTTTTTAGTTTTTACACGAAGCTTTTAGTCTTTATGAGCATTACATTAATTTTTTATGAAAAACACAATATTGGATAAAGATATTGCATATAAATGTTGCATCATTTAATCTGGCTTGTTTTTATGTGAAGAAGAAATATTGCAGAGTAAAATTGGAACTGATCGACACGCCAGGACTGGATAAATTCCGCACAGTGGCAGCCAACTACTACCAAAACGCACACGGCGTCTTCCTTGTCTACGATGTCACCGACACTGACTCCTTCCGAGCCCTTGAGCAGCACCTCAGGGAAATGAAGGCACCACCTCACCCTCCACAGATGATAGTTTTAGTTCCAATTGCTGAGGTTGGCAGTATTTCTTGCCGCCGGACGCGGAGGTGATGCTGATGGGGTGCAAGTGCGATCTCCACGCCGCTGTGTCCTACTCGGACGCCGACGCCTTCGCAGCCAAACACGGACTCAGTCTCTTCGAGGCATACTCCCTATTCTTCCTTATTCTACCAAAAATTCCCCTTTTCTCTCAGGTATCCGCCCTAACTGGGCAAAACCTGGAGGACGCCTTTGTGGAAATGGCCTCCAAGGTGGGCATAGCTGTTCAAGTATCGCAAAAGATTGGAATGGGGTGGCTGAAGATGCATGAGAAGTTGACGCTGGGAATGGTGGACGAGGCTGATGGAGAGCCGTCCTGGCTTTTCGGTGAGTCGGAAGAACTGAACGGCCCCCAACGCCCCTGTAATTTCTGGTGCTTCCTGCGATGACTTGCATTTCCATCCTTTTGCTTCTTTTCCTTCATCTTTCTCTATTTATTTACCTTGCTGTTTGTACTGAAAATGTGAGATTGATGGAGCCATTTGCTGGAGCTAAATACGGTTAATGGGCAATTCGTAGTGCCTACGACAGGGTTGATGAAGGTATACGTACACCAGGAGGACATCACTTGCTCATGAACACACGCATCTTTTCTTCACACTCTCAGAAACCGCAGTCCCACGTGGCCCTTTCTTTCTTCCTCAGCGAATTTGCCAACCTTTATTTACTGCTCATTTAACTACCCCTTTTTTGTCGACTGTCTCTAGCAGCAGGTACAAAAGTGAAGGGAGAAGCAATATCACTGGTATCATTGTAGCGAGGCAATGAAAGTGCAGACCTATGAGGAGGTTGAGCGCCTTCTTCACTCAACATCAGCCTCTGAGCGCAGGAAGGCAGCAGATCTTATGCACCTCCTGTCTAATTTATCTTACTTTCACTCCTTCCTCGCACGCATTACTTCACATTTCCAGGCTGGAGAAGGAGGGAGAGGACGCAGAGTTCCTGTGGCGCTACGCAATGACACTGCACATGTTAGTGGAGTCCCTGATCAGAGAGAATTCCAGCAGCTCCTCCGATATTCGCAGCCTACAATTTCAGGGTCATCCTTTCCTCTTTCTTCATTTCTTTCTGCTAATATCCCTCATCTCAGTAGCATTCGAATATGCGGAGAAGGCAGAGAAAGTGGCGCCCGACTCAGCCGACGTGCAGCAGTGGCTGGCGCAGACCAAGGGCGGCCTCACTCGCTTCCTACCCATCAAGGACAAGATACGCATCGGCCATGAGTTCAAGGTTCATCTTTTATTCTTCTTCACCTTCTGTCAACAGTTTGGTCAAATGACAGGGTCACATAGAGAAGGCTTTGGAGCTGCGGCCGAGCGATGCACGACTGCGACACCTGATGGGGAGGTGGAGCTTTGAGTGCTCCAGTCTCAACTGGCTGGAGCGGAAGATG